>JAHFZB010000425.1:0-50859 GCA_036884735.1 Huso huso
TTGTTATGCTTACCGTTCAGATTCCATGTTATCCTAGTACCTGGAAGGGGCAGATTGTACTCTGACTGTGCATTTCCCTCAAACAAAACACCAGCCTTAGTCTTCAGACCACCGAGGAATCTCCAGTTCCCAGCGTTTCTCAGCACTGTTTATTTATATTATTTTATTTATTTATTTTCCTAAACCTAAAAAGCTGCACGAAAAAAAAAAAAAAGCAACGTCCTTTTCTAGTCCGGCTGTTGGGCGTTGTTTATCCCACCGCTGCCACCATGCCTGTGGCTGGCTGAGGTAGTGGTGGTAACAATACGGACCAGGAAGTAACTGAAACAAACAATGAATTGGGTGAAAGCTGAATGATACGGCACTCAGCTGATTGTGTAAACAAACAAAGTTTCTAACAAAAACAACATAAAACAAAAGACACGCGAGGCCAAAAGCAGATCAGACAAGACAGGCAATAAGTGTCGTGCTGTGTCAACGCGTTTTATAGTGTTATTCTCTGTCTCCCTCTCCTCTCTGTACCCAACCCTGCAATGCGGGCAGCTGCTGGTTCTTATACTCTGTCGAGAGGTTTAGCTATTAATTATCTTGTACCCTCGGCCACAGTCTGCCGTTTGGTAAGGATGCATGACTGTCAGCTAGTTAAATAATCGGTAGCTGATCAGTCATGCATCCTCCGGGGTTTTAAAAATAAATATAAAAAAACAATAACAAAAGGCAGCACTTTAACTTTACCGCAAACAAATACAAATAATAAAACTATATAACACAATTTTTTGTTCCTGGGTAGTAAGTGTTATTTCCTAATTGCTTATGCCTCAAAAGGTATAGAAAATGGATATTATTCCCCACGAACTTTGCTTTTTGTGACCAGGACAGTGATATTTTAAATTTACCTATTTCCAATAAGAAAACGGGCAATTTGTGTCTTTTCGTTCACATAAAGTCAGAAAAAACAACATATGAATCAAATTAACATGTATTTATACTAAAGTAATACAAAAATGACTACAAAAGATTTAGAAGCAGTAGTTTTTCAAGTTACAATTCTTATTAAATCACTTTCGTCTCTTTAAATGTAGTCTCCCATCATATTCAATTATATCCTTGTGACGTTCAAAGTCAGTATATCCTGGTGACCTTCATACTTGCTCCTCGATGCTCCCATGTTCTCATGATTTATCGAAGATGAGCATCGGATATGGACTTTTTGGACATCCTCACAACCCATTGTGCCCGTGGTTGCCACAGAGTCTCAACCAGCTCACATAGTTTTGACCTTGTGGTGCCCGGAAGCTGACCACTGACCAAAAGCTGTTCCAGCAGCTTTCTCCTTGCCAGTGAGCTGTACAAAATTCACTGCCTCAGGATCTTCTTTATCTGTGGTCGACGAAGAAGACACCGGCTTTTGTGCTTGCCTCAGACAACAGGGAAGAGTCTTGAAGGTATGAGGCTGCGCTCACCTCTAAACTCGGCAAATTGTTTCATAAGGCCCAGACTTGATGTGCAGTGGTGGCATCCTTCCAGGGTCCCTGGTGGCTCCCCCTTGACGTTATTCCTCCCCACAGAGAACTCGGTCCATGTGGCCAGTTCCATGTGGTGGTGTTTATGGTGTCCCTGCTGTCCCAAAACCCAAAGAATAGCAGGGAAACTTGGTAAAACCGCCTTGGAGACCCATCAGGAATGCCACCATTTTGAAGTCTTTTGACCTTGATATGCCATCTCAGAAAAATGCAGATGTGTATCCATAGGCAGCTGGAATAAACTGAACTGGTGGGCTTAAGGCCCTGTATTTTATACTACTATTTATGTTACTGGAAAGTTCTAGAAAGTTCTAAAGTTACTCAAGTTTACTCAACACTGAATCTATCTGGAATGTTCTGGAAAATGGGTACATTTTAAAATATCACTGTCCTGGTCACAAAGCAAAGTTTGTGGAATAATAGCCATTTTCTATACTTTTGGGGCATAAGCAATTAGGAAATAACACTTACTACCCAGGAACCAAAAAATAAAATAAAAAATTGTTACTCTGTGTAATAAATAGGGTGGGACACTCCATACAAGTTGACAGGAATGGAATGGAGGGCAGACAGCACTGACACCGATGAGGAAGGAAAGAAAGGGAGGAGCAGTGTAAATAGAGGAACTCTCTCAGTGTGTTTGTGGTACAAATGCAGGGAAAAAGAGAGGCAGAACAGACAGCACTCAGGTAGGAAGGCGGTTGGGACACAGAGCCCGTCTGGAGTCTACAATAGAGGAGAGGATCAGAATGTTATAATTCAGAGTGTTTGAAATGACTTACCTGATACTCTCGGTGTAAGAGCATCAACTGTTTAAATAGATGGGTTACCTCTCCTTTCACCTTTACAATTATTCCCCACTGTGGTCTCTAGTAGCAGAGCAGTGTGTATCTGTCACCATCTCTATACTGCTGCAATAATCCTGGGTTACTGGAGCATTCCTCCCAAACTTTGTACCATGTGAATCTCCAGTCAGTGTAACCCCCCTGAACCCTGACATCTGGTGTGTTCTCTCTGATTAAGTATGTCTGTTGTCCCATGCAGGCTCCTGGGTCCGGGACAGCCTGAGATGAATTCTGTAGAGACAGAAGAAGATGAGGAAGATCAGACAACACTCAGCACTCTCTCACTCTCCTGTTTTGATCTATATTGTTCACAAGGAAATAAATATGGTAAGAATCATTATATCCCCACAATGTGATAATTCTACAGCAATGCTAGATTGTGTCAATAGCATTTTTAATGATAATTGGATTAGTGGTTATTCAGATATGAGACATTGGCCACGGTACCCCAGTGCAGCCTTGTACCCCCGTCCTACATAACATGTGAATAGAACATAGAGAGAAAGCAAAGAGCAGAAAGAAAAGACACACGGAAAAACTAACAAGCAGCATGGCTATATTCAGGTTATTATCTTCACTGTTGAAGCATCATTTTTTATGTATATTTAAATATCAGACTTTGGTATGAATGTGTATTATAATGCTGTCTTATACAAGCTAAAATAATACAGCTTGTATTGCATTATCCACAACTCTTCTAAATGTAATACAGTCAGTTTATTTTAATTTAGTGTTCAATGATTACTGTATTTTGACAATTGTTATGGAGGGAACTAATCGGCAACACAGAATCAAGTTTCAGCGTCTCAATTTATTAGCAGAGACAAGCGACTGCAGCATGACTGCCTTCTTATTCTTAAAGCAGATTTGTAAAAAGTTATTTATAGTTTTCAAAATAGTTTTATGTAAGTGAAGAAATATTTTTATACAAACTCTAGCTGTGTAATAATCATTTACAACAGCATTGGAATCTTACTTGTGCAATGTCATGTGAGCTCTAGACATGAACAGAATAACATCCATCTCAGTGTTAAATTACACTTTATAAACAGAATAACATGCATCTCAGTGTTAAATTACACTTTATAAACAGAGTAACATCCATCTCAGTGTTAAATTGTTTTTTATAAACAGAATAACATCTATCTCAGTGTTAAATTACACTTTATAAATGGATTTCTGCTGTATGTATTTGGACCTGTGCTACAGAAAGAAACATAAATAAAACAAATTCGCCATTTTAATACAGACAGACAGAACACCCATTTGGAGAAAACAGGGCTTGAGCATAACTCATGACAACTGTGACAGGCAGAGACCTGGCACACTGGGGAAAAAAGGTGGGTTCAAGGGGTTCAATCATAACTCATGACAACTGTGACAGGCAGAGACCTGGCACACTGGAAAAAGGTGGGTTCAAGGGGTTCAATCATAACTCATGACAACTGTGACAGGCAGGGCCCTGCACACTGGGGAAGGTGGGTTCAGGGTTCAATCATAACTCATGACAGCTGTGACAGGCAGAGGCCCTGCACACTGGGAAGGCGGGTTCAGGGGATTCAATCATAACTCATGACAACTGTGACAGGCAGAGGCCCTGCACACTGGGGAAGCGGGTTCAAGGAGTTCAATCATAACTCATGACAACTGTGACAGGCAGAGGCCCTGCACACTGGGGAAGGTGGGTTCAAGGGGTTCACTGTTTTATTACAGCTTCTAGACTATTCAGAGTGTGAGAGTTACTCAGACCAGGGAAGAGCTTTCATATCAGAAAACTTTGCTAGGACCTGGTTACTTCAGCACCTAGTTGTGTTTGAGAACATTAACACAACTGGAATAGACTCCAGTGTGAATGTATCTGTGAGACATTACAGACAGAGAGGGGGGGGTGAGGACTCTCTCTGTTAGAATGAACCTACCTCTCACTGACACCCCGCGCCTCTGCAGAGTCACATTAACACAGCTGGAATGAACTCCCCAGTGTGAATGTATCTGTGAGACATTACAGACAGAGAGAAGGGGGTGAGGACTCTCTGTTAGAATGAACTACCTCTCACTGACACCCGCACCTCTGCAGAGTCACATTAACACAGCTGGAATAGACTCAGTGTGAATGTATCTGTGAGACATTACAGACAGAGAAGGGGGGTGAGGACTCTCTCTGTTGAATGAACCTACCTCTCACTGACACCTGCACCTCTGCAAGTCACATTAACACAGCTGGAATAGACTCCAGTGAATGTATCTGTGAGACATTACAGACAGAGAAGGGTGAGGACTCTCTCTGTTAGAATGAACCTACCTCTCACGGACACCCTGCACCTCTGCAGAGTCACATTAACACAGCTGGAATAGACTCCAGTGTGAATGTATCTGTGAGACATTACAGACAGAGAAGGGGGGTGAGGACTCTCTCTGTTAGAATGAACCTACCTCTCACTGACACCCGCACCTCTGCAGAGTCACATTAACACAGCTGGAATAGACTCCAGTGTGAATGTATCTGTGGAGACATTACAGACAGAGAGAAGGGGGTGAGGACTCTCTCTGTTAGAATGAACCTACCTCTCACTGACACCGCACCTCTGCAGTCACATTAACACAGCTGGAATAGACTCCAGTGTGAATGTATCTGTGAGACATTACAGACAGAGAAGGGTGAGGACTCTCTCTGTTAGAATGAACCTACCTCTCACTGACACCCGCCCTCTGCAGAGTCACATTAACACAGCTGGAATAGACTCCAGTGTGAATGTATCTGTGAGACATTACAGACAGAGAAGAGGGTGAGGACTCTCTCTGTTAGAATGAACCTACCTCTCACTGACACCTGCACCTCTGCAGAGTCACATTAACACAGCTGGAATAGACTTCAGTGTGAATGTATCTGTGAGACATTACAGACAGAGAAGGGTGAGGACTCTCTCTGTTAGGAATGAAGACCTCTCACTGACACCTGCACCTCTGCATCACATTAACACAGCTGGAATAGACTCCAGTGTGAATGTATCTGTGAGACATTACAGACAGAGAAGGGGTGAGGACTCTCTCTGTTAGAATGAACCTACCTCTCACTGACACCCGCACCTCTGCAGAGTCACATTAACACAGCTGGAATAGACTCAGTGTGAATGTATCTGTGAGACATTACAGACAGAGAGGGGGTGAGGACTCTCTCTGTTAGAATGAACCTACCTCTCACATTTGCACACCTCTGCAGAGTCACATTAACACAGCTGGAATAGACTCCAGTGTGAATGTATCTGTGAGACATTACAGACAGAAGAGGGTGAGGACTCTCTCTGTTAGAATGAACCTACCTCTCACTGACACCCGCACCTCTGCAGAGTCACATTAACACAGCTGGAATAGACTCCAGTGTAAATGTATCTGTGAGAGACATTACAGACAGAGAAGAGGGTGAGGACTCTCTGTTAGAATGAACCTACCTCTCACTGACACCTGCACCTCTGCAGAGTCACATTAACACAGCTGGAATAGACTCCAGTGTGAGATGTATCTGTGAGACATTACAGACAGAGAGGGGGGTGAGGACTCTCTCTGTTAGAATGAACCACCTCTCACTGACACCTGCACCTCTGCAGAGTCACATTAACACAGCTGGAATAGACTCCAGTGTGAATGTATCTGTGAGACATTACAGACAGAGAGGGTGAGGACTCTCTCTGTTAGAATGAACCTACCTCTCACTGACACCCACACCTCTGCAGAGTCACATTAACACAGCTGGAATAGCTCAGTGTGAATGTATCTGTGAGACATTACAGACAGAGAAGAGGGTGAGGACTCTCTCTGTTAGAATGAACCTACCTACCTCACACTGACACCCACACCTCTGCAGAGTCACATTAACACAGCTGGAATAGACTCCAGTGTGAATGTATCTGTGAGACATTACAGACAGAGAAGGGGGTGAGGACTCTCTCTGTTAGAATGAACCTACCTCTCACTGACACCCGCACCTCTGCAGAGTCACATTAACACAGCTGGGAATAGACTCCAGTGTGAATGTATCTGTGAGACATTACAGACAGAGAAGGGGGTGAGGACTCTCTCTGTTAGAATGAACCTACCTCTCACTGACACCCGCACCTCTGCAGAGTCACATTAACACAGCTGGAATAGACTCCCAGTGTAAATGTATCTGTGAGACATTACAGACAGAGAAGGGGGTGAGGACTCTCTCTCTGTTGGGAATGAACCTACCTCTCACTGACACCCGCACCTCTGCAGTCACATTAACACAGCTGGAATAGACTCCAGTGTGAATGTATCTGTGAGACATTACAGACAGAGAAGAGGGTGAGGACTCTCTCTGTTAGAATGAACCTACCTCTCACTGACACCTGCACCTCTGCAGGTCACATTAACACAGCTGGAATAGACTCCGGTGTGAATGTATCTGTGAGACATTACAGACAGAGAAGGGGGTGAGGACTCTCTCTGTTAGAATGAACCTACCTCTCACTGACACCGCACCTCTGCAGGAGTCACATTAACACAGCTGGAATGGGACTCCAGTGTGAATGTATCTGTGAGACATTACAGACAGAGAAGGGGGGGTGAGGACTCTCTCTGTTAGAATGAACCTACCTCTCACTGACACCCACACCTCTGCAGAGTCACATTAACACAGCTGGAATAGACTCCAGTGTGAATGTATCTGTGAGACATTACAGACAGAGAAGGGTGAGGACTCTCTCTGTTAGAATGAACCTACCTCTCACTGACACCCGCACCTCTGCAGAGTCACATTAACACAGCTGGAATAGACTCCAGTGTGAATGTATCTGTGAGACATTACAGACAGAGAAGGGGTGAGAGGACTCTCTGTTAGAATGAACCTACCTCTCCTGACACCCGCACCTCTGCAGAGTCACATTAACACACAGCTGGAATAGACTCCAGTGTGAATGTATCTGTGAGACATTACAGACAGAGAAGGGGTGAGGACTCTCTCTCTGTTAGGAATGAACCTACCTCTCACTGTCACCCGCACCTCTGCAGAGTCACATTAACACAGCTGGAATAGACTCCAGTGTGGTGAGATGTATCTGTGAGACATTACAGACAGAGAAGGGGGGGTGAGGACTCTCTCTGTTAGAATGAACCTACCTCTCACTGGACACCCGCACCTCTCTGCAGAGTCACATTAACACAGCTGGAATGGGCTCCAGTGTGAATGTATCTGTGAGACATTACAGACAGAGAAAGGGGTGAGGACTCTCTCTGTTAGAATGAACCTACCTCTCACTGACACCCGCACCTCTGCAGAGTCACATTAACACAGCTGGAATAGACTCAGTGTGAATGTATCTGTGAGACATTACAGACAGAGAAGAGGGTGAGGACTCTCTCTGTTAGAATGAACCTACCTCTCACTGACACCCGCACCTCTGCAGAGTCACATTAACACAGCTGGAATAGACTCCAGTGGTGTGATGTATCTGTGAGACATTACAGACAGAGAAGAGGGTGAGGACTCTCTCTGTTAGAATGAACCTACACTCTCACTGACACCGCATTACCTCTGCAGAGTCACATTAACACAGCTGGAATAGACTCCAGTGTGAATGTATCTGTGAGACATTACAGACAGAGGAGAGGGTGAGGACTCTCTCTGTAGAATGAACCTACCTCTCACAGGACACCGCACCTCTGCAGAGTCACATTAACACAGCTGGAATAGACTCCCAGTGTGAATGTATCTGTGAGACATTACAGACAGAGAAGGGGTGAGGACTCTCTCTGTTAGAATGAACCTACCTCTCACTGACACCTGCCTCTGCAGAGTCACATTAACACAGCTGGAATAGACTCCCAGTGTGATGTATCTGTGAGACATTACAGACAGAGAAGGGGTGAGGACTCTCTCTGTTAGAATGAACCTACCTCTCACTGACACCTGCACCTCTGCAGAGTCACATTAACACAGCTGGAATAGACTCCAGTGTGAATGTATCTGTGAGACATTACAGACAGAGAAGGGGGGTGAGGACTCTCTCTGTTAGAATGAACCTACCTCTCACTGACACCCACCTCTGCAGAGTCACATTAACACAGCTGGAATAGACTCCAGTGTGAATGTATCTGTGAGACATTACAGACAGAGAAGGAGGGTGGGGACTCTCTCTAATTTAGAATGAACCTACCTCTCACTGACACCGCACCTCTGCAGAGTCACATTAACACAGCTGGAATAGACTCCGGTGGGAATGTATCTGTGAGACATTACAGACAGAGGAGAGGGTGAGGACTCTCTCTGTTAGAATGAACCTACCTCTCACGGACACCCGCACCTCTGCAGAGTCACATTAACACAGCTGGAATAGACTCCAGTGTGAATGTATCTGAGAGACATTACAGACAGAGAAGGGGGTGAGGACTCTCTCTGTTAGAATGAACCTACCTCTCACTGACACCTGCACCTCTGCAGAGTCACATTAACACAGCTGGAATAGACTCCAGTGTGAATGTATCTAATGAGACATTACAGACAGAGAAGGGGGTGAGGACTCTCTCTGTTAGAATGAACCTACCTCTCACTGACACCTGCACCTCTGCAGAGTCACATTAACACAGCTGGAATGAGACTCCAGTGTGAATGTATCTGTGAGACATTACAGACAGAGAAGGGGGTGAGGACTCTCTCTGTTAGAATGAAACCTCTCACTGACACCGCACCTCTGCAGAGTCACATTAACACAGCTGGAATAGACTCCAGTGTGAATGTATCTGTGAGACATTACAGACAGAGAGGGGGTGAGGACTCTCTCTGTTAGAATGAACCTACCTCTCACTGACACCCGCACCTCTGCAGAGTCACATTAACACAGCTGGAATAGACTCCAGTGAGAATGTATCTGTGAGACATTACAGACAGAGAAGGGGGTGAGGACTCTCTCTGTTAGAATGAACCTACCTCTCACTGACACCTGCCTCTGCAGAGTCACATTAACACAGCTGGAATAGACTCCCAGTGTGAATGTATCTGTGAGACATTACAGACAGAGAAGGGGTGAGGACTCTCTCTGTTAGAATGAACCTACCTCACTGACACCCGCACCTCTGCAGAGTCACATTAACACAGCTGGAATAGACCAGTGTGAATGTATCTGTGAGACATTACAGACAGAGAAGGGGTGAGGACTCTCTCTGTTAGAATGAACCTACCTCTCACTGACAAAGCACCTCTGCAGAGTCACATTAACACAGCTGGAATGACAGACTCAGTGTGAATGTGTATCTGTGAGACATTACAGACAGAGAAGGGGGTGAGGACTCTCTCTGTTAGAATGAACCTACCTCTCACTGACACCCACAAGATCTGCAGAGTCACATTAACACAGCTGGAATAGACTCCAGTGTGAATGTATCTGTGAGACATTACAGACAGAGAAGGGGTGAGGACTCTCTCTGTTAGAATGAACCTACCTCTCACTGACACACCCTGCAGAATCACCAGAGCCCCATTACCACAGCTTTGAATAGCAGGACCCAGTGTGGATGTATCTGTGATCCACACTCAGACAGAGAAGGGGATGAGGACTCTTCTCTCTTTATAAAAAACCAACCCCTCTCACTGACACATGCACCTCTGCAGAGTGTCACATCAACACAGGCTGGAATAGACTGCAGGATGTGAATGTTCATCTGTGAGAGAGTTATCAGAGGGCTACAGCACAGAATGTGAGGACTCTCTCTGTTAGAATGCAAGCCCTCTCACACAAGTTTGGAACCTCTCCAGATCACATTGTAGAATGTGAGACACAGACAGAGTGTAGATGGTCTGAGACATTAATGTGAATACAGAATGAACTCTCTCTGTAGAATGAACTACCGTGTGTGACACCCACCTCTGTAGAGTCACATTAACACAGCTGGAATAGACTCCAGTGTATATGTATCTATGTAGACATTACAGACAGAGAATGGGGATGAGGACTCTCTCTGTTAGAATGAACCTACCTCTCACTGATATGAACCTCTGCAGAGTCACATTAACACAGCTGGAATGCCGACTCCAGTGTGAATGTATCTATGATACATTACAGACAGAGAATGGGTAGAGGAATCTCTCTGTTAGAATGAACCTAGTAGATCTCACTGACAATGTATGATCTGCAGAATCAGAGAGCCCCCACCACCATAATAATAATAGATGTAGGACCCCTCGTCCTCTCTGAAGTACGATCCACACTCAGCTCTGCATCAGCCTGGGATAATGAATCTCTTAGATGTTATACTTATAAAAGTCAACCCATGTAATATGAAAATTATATACGGACATGACACCTAATCAGAGTAATACTCCCTCAATCCACAGGCTGGGGGGGAGTCTAATATCAATGTAGATGTGAAAAGACAGAGAGTTCAGATCAACAGGGCTACAGCCTGGAGATCTGTATATGCAGATAAAATACAATCAGCTCTCAAGTGTGTGTGTGTGTGTGGATATTTGTGTGTGTGTGTGGCAAATTGTGTGGATGTATGTGTGTGTGTGTGTGATGTAGATGATAATATGTGTGCATGATGTAGATGCATATGTAGATATAGGTATTGAGTATGTGGCATGTGGATGCAAAATGTAGATGTGTGGGATGCAAGGGTGTGGGTATGTAGATGTGTAATATTATAGCACATACATAGTGTAGCAAGGATGATAGAGTATGTATGTGGATGTAAGATGCGTGTGTAGATTTGTATGCGTGTGTGGAGTGTAGATGTGGATCATTTTGTGTAGATGAATTGTGTAGAGGAGTATCACGTCGTAGATGTGTAAGTGTGATGCATGGATGCAAACAAATGTGTAATATGGAGAAAATGTGGATAATGGGATGCGTATGTGTATGTAACTTGTAGATAATAGATGTCATTAATATGGATGTGTGTGGAAAATTATATGTAAGATCGTGTGTAAGATATTGTGTGATAATGTATATGTAGATGTGGGTGTAAGTGTGATGTGTAGATAAATCGGATGTGTGTGTGTAGATTTGTGGGAGTGTTTAATAATGGATGTAGATGTAGATATAACAGATAGATATGGATATATGTAAGAAATAGATAAATGTGTTTGATAATATGTATTTATGGAAAGTGTATTATGTGGCAACAGATGTAGATAAAGTGTGTGATATGGATAAAATTGTAAATTGGATGTAGATGTAAATCATGCATGTGGATATATAGGTATAGATAATGATAAATGTGTTTGTGGGTGAATTTGTAGATATGCAGATGTAGCAAAATTGTATGGGCAGATATGAATGTGTGGAGAATGTAAAATTGTGTAGATGTAATAATATTTGTGTATATTTTAGGAAAGTGGAATTATGTAGATGTAGATAAAGGAATAGCCGTGTGGATGTGTAGATGTAGATGTATGTGGATGTAAAATTAATAGGGTGGATGTAGCGTGTGTGATGTGTGTAAAGTATGTGTGTGGATAGATGTGGATGTGTGTGGATAATATATATGTGTAGATGTAGATACGTAATGGATGTGGGTGTGTGTGTGATGTGGCGTGTGAATGTAGACCACGGATGAAGTATGTGGATGTAGATAAATAGATAATGGTGTGTGGATAGATGTAGATATGTGTAGATGTGGGTAATAATATTGATGTAGATATGATCACGTGGATATGAGGTGTAATAGATATGGGTGTAAATTAGCAAATTGTGTGGATGTGAATCATTAATAGCAAATGTGTGTAGAGTAGCCAGGGTAGGGTGGGTATGGAGATAAATGCGTAGATGTGGGTGTGGTGTATGTAGATGTGGAATGCGTGTGGATGTGGGTGTAATTTGTAGTGTGTGTTATTAGATGTGGGTGTGGATATGTGTAATGGATGTGATATAGGTAATATTAGATATGTGTGGATTTTGTGGAGGAATGTAAGATGCATTATGGTGTGGATAATAATTGTGTTTGTGGATGCAAATTAATAGGATAGATATGCAAATATGGCAAATGTGTGTTTGTGGAGATGTAATAATAATGTGGGCGGATGTGGGTGTATGTAGATCATATGTGGAATAAAATGTGTGGATGTATGTGTGGGTGAATGGGTTATTACTGGAATGTAGAGTATGTTTTGGATGTAGATGTATAACAAATCTAGATGTATGGGATGTGTAGATAATAATGGCCAAATTGTAGAGTATATGTAGATAATGGATTACATTGTAAGTGGGTAGGTAATGGTGTGTGTAAAGATAGCCAGGATGTATGATGTGGATCACATTAATGTGAATGGATTATGTGTGTAGATAATAGATATGGGAGGGTGAATGTAGATCGCGTCTGTAGATGTGGGTAATGTATCAATAATGTGGGATGTAGAAATGTAAGGGTGTATGTAGATGTGGATGTGGATGTATGTGTGGATTATAAAATTATGTGGAAATTAACAAGGTGTGGGTGTGTGTGTGTGTATGTGGATCGTGTGTGTGTGTGTGTGTGGATGTGGATCGTGTAATGTGGATGTATTGTGGATAATGGGTGTGTGTGTGTGTGTGTGTGGGTGGGTGGGGTGGGTGTGTGTGTGGATACATTATTGTGGATATGGATGTGTGCGGTGTGTATGTGCGTATGTGGATGTGTGTGTAATGTATGTGGATATGGATGCGTGTGTGGATGTATGTGTGTGTGTGTGTGTGGATGTGGTCACGTGTGGATGTGGGTGTGGGTGTATTATTATTATGGATCTGCGTGTGTGGATGTGTGTGTGTGTGGATGTGGATGTGGGTGTGTGTGTGTGGATGTGGATCTGATGTGTGGATGTGGGTGTGTGTGTGGAGTGGAATTAATGGATCATGGATCATTAATAATGGATGTAGATTAATAATATTATTAATATGTATTATGTGTGGGATGTGATTAATAGTTATGGATCATATATGTGTAATTGTAATAGCCAAGTGGTGCTAAATTGTATAATGATGATAAATTGCAAATTAATGTGGAATAGATGTATAGAGATGTAGATGCATTATTAATGAATGTAGGTATAATATAATATATATAGATATGAATAAATAATGTAAGATAACAAGGTAACTATGTATGCGATAGCAAATTGTAAAATGGCTGTGGCAAATTAATAGATGGCAAATTGTAACAACAATAACAGGTGTAGAGTAGTATGTGTGTGCTGTGTAGATACCTAATAAGATAGCCATTGTAAAATTGTAGATAATGAATTATAACAATAATAACGAATGTATTATGACAATGTGTATTATAGATATAAATGTAACTGGCCAACTATTAATAAATTGTAAAGATGTGAATGTGTAAGATAATAGATATAGGTATGGATATTGTGTAGATGATATGAATACATTAATGTAGATGTAGATTTAATATTAATAGATGTAGATAAATGGAATTACGTGTATGTATGGATGTGGATCGTGTATGGATGTGGGGTGTGTGTGTGTGTGTGGGGGGGTGGGTGTGGATGTGGATGCTTTTGTGGATGTGGATTTTGTGTGTGTGGATGTGGAAGCGTGTGTGGATGTGTGTGGATGTGGGTGTGTGTTTGTTTGTGTGTGGATGTGGGTGTGGGTGTGTGTGTGTGGATGTGGATGCGTGTCTGGATGTGGGTGTGTGGATGTGGATGCGTGTGTGGATGTGGGTGTGTGTGGATGTGCATGCGTGTGTGGATGTGGGTGTGGGTGTGTGTGTGTGGGTGTGCATGTGGGTGTGGGTGTGTGTGGGTGTGGGTGTGTGGGTGTGGATGTGGGTGTTCGTGTGGATGTGGATGTGGGTATGGATGTGGGTGTGGGTGTGGGTTGGTCCTAGTTTTGCCATTCAATCATTTGAAGCCTCTGTAAATATGTCCATTTGCTCAGCTGTTACTTGAAAACAGCAATGTGAGCAGCAACAATTCATACTGACTGGAGATCCAGAGACAGCTTTACTCAAATCAGCAAGCGATCAGTAACACAATACCCTCTCAGCCAATCCGAGTGCAGGGGTTATTCAACAGGGTCTGAATATTATCTAGAATGTAAATGACTTACTGGACACAGTTAAGGTGACAGCATTACTGCGCTCCTGTCCTGATGCAGACTCACCGGTAGTACACTCCACTGTGGTTATACTGAGCGGTACTGATTGTGCAGCTGTCTCCATATCTACTGCTGTATTGATCACTGCACCCCTGCCTCTTCACGTCCATCTCTGTACTGTTTAAACCTCCAGTCAGCAGAGCCCCCCTCCACCTCACAGCTCAGGGTGACTGTCTCTCCTGTGAATATCTGTGCCCAGGCAGGCTGCAGGGTTAGGACAGCCTGGGGATAGCCCTCTGAAACAGAGAACAGGATTAGGACACATTCCCTTACAATCAGGTAGGGAACTGCAAAGAGGGTAACAGGATCACTGTGTTAATAAACTCACCAGCCACAGTCAGTGTAACAGGATCACTGTGTTAATAAACTCACCAGACACAGACAGTGTAACAGGATCGCTGTGTTAATAAACTCACCAGACACAGTCAGTGTAACAGGATCACTGTGTTAATAAACTCACCAGACACAGTCAGTGTAACAGGATCACTGTGTTAATAAACTCACCAGACACAGTCAGTGTAACAGGATCGCTGTGTTAATAAACTCACCAGACACAGTCAGTGTAACAGGATCACTGTGTTAATAAACTCACCAGACATAGCCAGTGTAACAGGATCGCTGTGTTAATAAACTCACCAGACACAGTCATAACAGGATCACTGTGTTAATAAACTCACCAGACACAGTCAGTGTAACAGGATCACTGTGTTAATAAACTCACCAGACACAGTCAGTGTAACAGGATCGCTGTGTTAATAAACTCACCAGACACAGTCATGTAACAGGATCACTGTGTTAATAAACTCACCAGACATAGTCAGTGTAACAGGATCGCTGTGTTAATAAACTCACCAGACACAGTCAGTGTAACAGGATCACTGTGTTAATAAACTCACCAGACACAGTCAGTGTAACAGGATCACTGTGTTAATAAACTCACCAGACACAGTCAGTGTAACAGGATCACAGTGTTAATAAACTCACCAGACACAGTCAGTGTAACAGGATCACTGTGTTAATAAACTCACCAGACAGTCAGTGTCAGGATATGTGTTAATAAACTCACCAGACACAGTCAGTGTAACAGGATCACTGTGTTAATAAACTCACCAGACACAGTCACAGGATCACTGTGTTAATAAACTCACCAGACACAGCCAGTGTGTAACAGGATCGCTGTGTTAATAAACTCACCAGACACAGTCACCGCTGTGTTAATAAACTCACCAGACACAGTCAGTGTAACAGGATCACTGTGTTAATAAACTCACCAGACACAGTCAGTGTAACAGGATCACTGTGTTAATAAACTCACCAGACACAGACAGTGTAACAGGATCACTGTGTTAATAAACTCACCAGACACAGTCAGTGTAACAGGATCGCTGTGTTAATAAACTCACCAGACACAGTCAGTGTAACAGGATCGCTGTGTTAAAAAACTCACCAGACACAGTTAAGGTCACTTTATCACTGAGCTGTGAGTAGAGTGGTTGATCTCCTCTTTGTCCTCGACAGCAGTACTGGCCCTGGTCAGATACAGCAGCTGCAGTGATTGTGTAGCTGTCACCAGTTATACTGCGTCCAGCAGTCTGGAGCCTTGGAGTGTCCTCACTGTCTTTGTACCAGAGATATTTCCAGCCAGCAGAACCCCCCTCAACCCCACACCTCAGAGTGACTGTCTCCCCCGTGAATATCTCTGGGAATGGAGGCTCCAGGGTGAGTGTAGTCTGGGGCAGCTCTGGAGAGAGAGAGAGAGAGAGAGAGAGAGAGAGAGAGAGAGAGAGAGAGAGATTATTATATTTCAATTCATTGTAGCTGAACTGCAGTATCAAAGCAGGGGCAATGGAGCCACCACCATGAGGCAGCACTGCATTCAGTACTCTGTGAGAGGGATTCATTTTTTAAATATCTAATATGACAGACCACAGTCAATCCGGATTTCAATGTGCAATTTTTGCCATTTCTGACTAGCAGACAACAAATGAATACTAACCAGCGTTTTTAACCCATCTTCTTATTACTTTTTTACTGGCATTATCACAGGTCCCTCTTTTTATTGTGATGGGATGTTTGGCTCCCTCCCCTGTTTTTTTTTACATTAATGTGAGTTCAACCACAACACATGAAGTACAGGAAGCAGCAGAAACATTATCTGTCGTGATGTCTTTGAAATATCTGCATGGTCCAAACTGAAGTCTAAGAGACTAGAAACAATACAAGCTCTTTCTACAAAAGAACATGAAAATCACTGCCTGTCTGGTCTGGAAACCCTAACAATTGTTCTTACTCATTTTAAACGGAGTTACATTCATTACTGTGTTGTTTCAAATTGATGTGTATTCATCAAGAAGCACTTATGAAGTTGAATTGGTCAGCAGTCAGCCAATGTAATATTCTTATCAAAACATTCCAGCAATACCACACACAGCCTCTGGGTGGAGCACAGTATGGCACTGTAATGGCCAGTGTTTGATGGAGTCATTTATTTATTTGTTTATTTATTTATTTATTTATTTATTTTAACCAAGTTAAATTGTTATACTGGACAGAATAAAAGGAAAGCTGATTTCAGCTGATTTTTATTTTTTTTATTTTTATAGATGATCAGGAAGCAGGATGAGAATCTTTACCAGTCTCTTCACTTTGTGACTGCATTGCCACAGCATGTTTTCAACACACAGACCTAACATGAAAAGTGTCATTTCTCAAACCAGCTTCATGCTTTTCAACCATGAATTGTAAATCCTGTTTTTAAACTGTGTTCACATTGTAAACTGTTCTCTTACCTTCATACTGTCTGGAGCAGCTCACTACAGTCAGCACTGAAAAAACACAAAAGAGACAGTCAGGGACTAGACCCTTATAAAAGCACCACAGTCATGCTGCTGTTTCCAATGCTTTTACCATGTTTATACCATGCTCATCAGTTATAGGTGCCTGCCATACATACATGTAACATGTGCTAACATAGGGAGAAGTAAGAGCCAAGCGCCATCTAGTGATCTGACACTTTTGATCAGGTTTCCTTCTCTTGTTTTGTTAGTAACACACTGCTGTGCTCTACTTGGTGCTGGTGTATATATAATATAAAGACACTCTAATCTAGCCTATATTAAACATGTATATGACAGGCAGCTCCTGAACTCATAGTCAAAGCACCTTAACACAGACTTACCAAATAATACAAACACAAGATTTGAGTCATTTCAATAAGAACCCTGTGAATGATTGTAAAGGTGAGGGAAGAGTAAAAACAAAGCAAGACAATGTCACATGATAATAATCCTTCATTAACTTGGACACACGCATGGGGTTTAGGAAACTGACAGATCTGTAGCTGTAGTTCAGTATTTATACTGATTCCAGTGTTCAAAGTGAAGAGAAGAAAGCAGACTTGAGTTGTGAATTCAGTTCAAAAAATGGGTGTGATAAGTGTAACAGGAGAAGGCTGGGCACACACTGCTGACCACACACACTGCAGGTGAGCATCTTAACCCCTATGCAAAGAGCCAGGCTCCTCTGCATGTGTGCTTATAGAGCACCGTGACACCTGCAGAGAGGCTTTTTACGATTGAGGGGGCTTTCTTTCGTGCTATTTTAGTGTTCCCACCAAACAAATGTTTTATGATTTCCATTACACGAGAGTAGATGTTAAAACTTCATGCTGATTTGAACTCGGCTCGCCAAGATAAGCACCAACTAAGACGTAGCTTTACAGTAAACTAATGTGATCCATATGTGTCTCCATCCATTTACGTTTCCTTCCATATGATGATGTAGATATCCTTCTGTCTGGTGTTAATGGCTGAAGTGTAATGCTGGCTCCAGGGATCAGCTTATTTTGCCTCCCTGGCGCATCAGCACACAACAACTGCGATGCTGGCTCCCGGGATCAACTCCTTAGTGCGGCCTCCCCAGCGCATCAGCATGACAACGATCTGGATTGAGCTAAGTAGGGTACACATCTCTGGGGTTTCAGTGGGCACCTTCCATCCTCAGTGTTTGATCGACTAGCCCACGACACCTCAAGAGGGCTCGACGGTGATTCTGGCGCCCCATCACCCCCCTCGTCCCCCCACTCCAACTCAGCCCAGCTTACTTACCTGTACATCAGCGTTTCTTTCTTTCTGTGCTTGAGATCCCCAGCCAGAATCTTTTCTGTCTCAACCACAGCCAGTTGCTGCTCCTCTCTGCTGCTTCAGATAAGTTCTTCACTGTGCGGCGCAACTCTTGGCCACTGAATCCGGCGTCTCTGAGAAACCGGGTTGTGAGTGTGCCACGAATCCTCGACAACCCACTTCCACTGGGTAAACCCCGACTCTCCATCCCGCTGTTCCTTCAGTGGCTAGTTGAGCATACCGCAGTTTCTTCCTCCTCTCAAGCCTCATCTACAGCATCCTCCCATGGCACTGTTAACTCTACCAGGTGAACAAGGCGTGCTGATCCAGACCACAAGACAATATCTGGTCGAAGGTTAGTGGTGGCAATCTCAGGTGGAAAAATAAGCCGTTGACCAACACCTGCCAGCATTTTCCAGTCTCTAGCAGTTTCCAGTTGTCCTGGGCCGAGGATTGGTTTTAACACCTTTTCTTGGTGGTTGCTCTCCTGGGCGGAGGAATGTTGTCTTTTGTGTGTAATCTTTTGATGGAACAGGTGGCAACTTATTGGTCATGTTACGCTTGTCTTCCAATGCTAAGGCCAAACATCGCAGCACCTGGTCATGGCGCCAAATAAACCGTCCTTACAGTAAATCGCTTACAAAAATCAAGTCCAGAAACTGTGTAGAGTAACTTGATTGCCATTTACAGTATTTCACAGTAAATAAAAGTTGGAACACAAAAAGCGAGTCCAGACACGCCTGTATACTTACAGTTTACACCTATTCAATTACAAACACAAATACACTCGCTGCATTGTTCAGATACTGATAAGCATGGTTTACAGCACTGACAAATATAACTTATTAAACCATTGCAGACTTTCTTTTTTTCGTTTGAATTCATGCTGTACAGGAAAACATGTGATCACATGAGCATTCCCTAGGCTTTACAAGCATAGTAACAAGAAGGACAAGACAATCCATCCCATGATTCAATGCGTAATAACTTACAGGCACCATTACTGGAGCCCACTAAGAGGTGGAGGGTAATACAAAACATTGGACAGACAACAAAAAAAAAAACTGACTTTTCTACAATTCTTAATGTTGTAAGAGAATTTAAGAACCAATCTATGCTTATGTGACAGTTCAGTGGACAGTCATTCTGTCATATATATACTTCAATATATGTGTGCATTTTTTTTTTTTTTAAGAATTACACTAATTGGTAAACAGGAGTCCAAAAAGACACTTGTATTTTTTTTTTACATTATCTATTATTAGCAAAGGCAATTTCAATTTAACACAGTCTGACCCAATCTCCTGTGAAAAGCATGCAGACCTTATTTATACCAGCTTCAGTAGCCAACCCTATTAAACCTAGATTTGTATTGGACAATTCAAATACAACGATGGTTATCAATACTTCAAAAGAGAAATCACAATACAATCATTTGTGGTGTCTAATACACCACAGTTTACATCTATATATATCTAACAGTAAACAGACCTCAAAGTTATGTTTGCTTGAGCTATAATCACAGCTGTCTGATTCTATAGGGATTATTGATGAATTTTATGATTAAGTATCTATGAAGAATTACAACAATTTTTTTATGCAGTGTGTTTTTTGTCCTTTCTATTCATTTGTATTTTTTGAATTTTGTATCGTTTTGTATAAATCTGCCTAGCTGGAGTCCATTTATAGCAGTTGTTATGTATGTGTAATGATCTGTAATTGTATATATTTGTGTGATTCTTGTTTATAGCAGTTTTTATTATTGTGTAATGATCTGTAATTGTATATATCTGTGTGATTCTTGTTAATAGCAGTTGTTATCTCGTGTGTAATGATCTGTAATTGTATATATTTGTGTGATTCTTGTTTATAACAGTTGTTATACGTGTATAATGATCTGTAATTGTATATATTTGTGTGATTCTTGTTTTTTTATAACAGTTGTTATGCGTGTGTAATGATCTGTAATTGTATATATTTGTGTGATTCTTGTTTATAGCAGTTGTTATCGTGTGTAATGATCTGTAATTGTATATATTTGTGTGATTCTTGTTTATAGCAGTTGTTATGCGTGTGTAATGATCTGTAATTGTATATATTTTTGTGATTCTTGTTTATAGCAGTTGTTATGCATGTGTAATGGTCTGTAATTGTATATATTTGTGTGATTCTTGTTTATAACAGTTGTTATGCGTGTGTAATGATCTGTAATTGTGTATATTTGTGATTCTTGTTTATAACAGTTGTTATGCGTGTGTAATGATCTGTAATTTGTATATTTATTGTGATTCTTGTTTATAGCAGTTGTTATCGTGTGTAATGATCTGTAATTGTATATATTTGTGTGATTCTTGTTTATAAGTTGTTATGCATGTAATGGTCTGTAATTGTATATATTTGTGTGATTCTTGTTTATAACAGTTGTTATGCGTGTGTAATGATCTGTAATTGTGTATATTTGTGTGATTCTTGTTTATAACAGTTGTTATGCGTGTGTAATGAGCTGTAATTGTATATATATATATCTGTGTGATTCTTGTTTATACTTTGAGGCCCTGATACTTTGATGCACTGAATTGCATTAAACTGTTTTTTTTTTTTAAATATGTACAATAAAATACAATGATAACAACTGAACTTGGTTTCATCCATGTGGAGTTGCCGATGTTTCCGTACATGTGGAATATTTTGGTGTGATGCATTTTACTGGACCCACATGTTATGTGTTTTGAAACGTTTAAAACCTTTAAAAAAGAAACCTGGTAGTTGTGTGTTTATTGTTCATGCTCCTCCAAAAAGTGAATATTTACATTCTGATTTGATTAATGAGCATAATGGCTGTGGGAGTAAAACTATTAAATACTGAAAAGGAAAGTAGATTTTTTACTTCTTGCTGCATATTTCACTTACAAATATTTTTTTGAAAACGTTTAATTATTACAATAATCACCAGAGATTGTAACATAGTGTCACAGTAACTGTTAACCTCTATCTACAGTATTAACCCAGTAAAGACACTGTTAACCTCTATCTACAGTGTATTAACCCAGTAAAGACACTGTTAACCTCTATCTACAGTATTAACCCAGTAAAGACACTGTTAACCTCTATACAGTATTGACCCAGTAAAGACACTGTTAACCTCTATACAATATTAACCCAGTAAAGACACTGTTAACCTCTATCTACAGTATTAACCCAGTAAAGACACTGTTAACCTCTATACAGTATTGACCCAGTAAAGACACTGTTAACCTCTATACAGTATTGACCCAGTAAAGACACTGTTAACCTCTATACAGTATTAACCCAGTAAAGACACTGTTAAACTCTATCACAGTATTAACCCAGTAAAGACACTGTTAACCTCTATCTACAGTATTAACCAGTAAAGACACTGTTAACCTCTATACAGTATTAACCCAGTAAAGACACTGTTAACCTCTATACAATATTAACCCAGTAAAGACACTGTTAACCTCTATCTACAGTATTAACCCAGTAAAGACACTGTTAACCTCTATCTACAGTATTCCCAGTAAAGACACTGTTAACCTCTATACAATATTAACCCAGTAAAGACACTGTTAACCTCATCTACAATATTAACCCCAGTAAAGACACTGTTAACCTCTATCTACAGTATTAACCCAGTAAAGACATGTTAACCTCTATCTACAGTATTAACCCAGTAAAGACACTGTTAACCTCATCTACAGTATTAACCCAGTAAAGACACTGTTAACCCCTATACAGTATTGACCCAGTAAAGACACTGTTAACCTCTATACAGTATTGACCCAGTAAAGACACTGTTAACCTCTATACAGTATTGACCCAGTAAAGACACTGCTAACCTCTTGTGGCAGGATGACAGAGGTTTGAGGCTCAGAGACAGTGGAGGGCAAAATAATGATCTTTATTAAACAAAATAATCAAATAAATAGGCACAAGGGCCCAAACAAAGTTTAAACAAAATACAGAAATGTGGGCTGGGCATTAGCCTTTACTACAGTTTCTTTTTCAAAACTAAACACCACACCCACACCACACCACACCACACCACACCACACCACACCACACCACACCACACCACACCACACCAACAAACAAACTCACCGCAAAAACTCTTCTCCCTAACAATGGGTTTCAGCTGTCTTTTATAGTCTGTGGCTGGAGCCCAATTAACTAATAATTAACAATTAAACACTTAAGGCTCCAGCACATTCTCACATGCATTTTCAGGAGGAATTTAACCCCTCCCCTGCCAATCCAAAACAAACCAAGAATCACAAAAACATAATGAAAACAGTAAAAAAATAACAACAACAACAAAACACAAATTTATAGGGGCGAGCTGGCACCCCATCACACCTCTATACAGTATTAACCCAGTAAAGACAATGTTTGGAGGTGTCAGTGACTGTTATAACCTGTGTACAGTTTTAGCCCAGTAAAGACACTGTTAACCTGTACACAGTATTAACCCAGTAAAGACACTGTTTGGTGGTATCCGTTATTAAAATGACCAAAACAGTTATAATTGTACACTCGATCCCGTTGAAACAGATATGTGATATAACGATTCTGCATACCTCTTTTATAGCAATTATTTAAGAATCTATCTCTTAAAAAAATCTAAAGCATGTAAAAAGAATGAAAGTACCGTAATGTTATTTTTAATCAGGAGTTGAGTGAAGGTGCTTTAAAATCTATTAGGAAAAATAAATACAATTAAAGTTTTAGTAATTAGAAATATCTAGACTAGACGTGTTAGTGCTGATGGTGTGGTTGTTCAGTAACTTGTTCACAGTGTGTTCATGAAGTTTATTCTGAGTAATCAGTGTGCATCCAGTTGTTTGATTTCTACATCTTGTCATTCAAACCGGAGACTAGCTGCTATCCCTGCTGTGCTGGCTGTATCACCGCTGACATTGACAGACAACATTCAGAGGGTGTGAGAACAGAACAGAGACCTTCTTTCATCAAGCAGAACAAGGTCAAATACAGAACATAAAACAATACTATATATATATTTGCACAATCACCCTGTGGCACAGTTATTTTCTCTGTTACACCCAAATAGAGGCTTGGTCTCTGTGCTTTACAAATATTTTATTCTTTATAAAACAGACCCCTACCAAATTACCAGCATATGGAATAGAGTTAGCAAAATCTGATTTTTTACTCCAGACTGGGAACAAATATAGGATCATATTTTTATATCCTCAAAGAAATTTGGCACAACAATTAATACATTTTAAATTTGCCCACAGAGCTTATGCAACCCCACCTAGAAGATACTAAATGAAAATATTGGGAGACCCCTTCTGTCATGGGTGTACACAGGGTGCAGTTGGCACCTATCTTCATATGTTTTGGGTGTGCCTCAAGGTCCAGCCCCTCTGGAAATTTGTTGTGTTAGTACTGTCTGGTCTGATTGATGATCAGGTGCTGCTGTGCCCAGGAATACTCCTTCTGGGTGACGATTCACAACTTGAAATTCACAGAATGTCAAAACGCTTGTTTCTTGCTGGATTGACTGCAGCCAAGAAGGTGATCTTGAGGGCATGGGTAGAGCCTGATATTTCTCTTCTCAACGTTTGGTTATATTTTTTTTTTCATGAGATTATTTTATTAGAAAGATCCGGCAAGGCTACATTTAGCCAGTTCGGCTACTCTAAATTCATGGTCGACGGCAGCTGATGTCATAGCTGAGCACATTCTCAATGGGGTTTCCCATTAAGCAAATTACTCTACACACTGCTTTATGATATATTGTATTAATTTCTGTATGTCTGTATGCAATTGTATATTTATTTTTATCGATCATTTATTTGATTTTTCGTTTTAGTGTGCTTTTGTTTTCCTTTTTTGTTTTTTTTTTTACAATTGTGTCTGTTCTTTGCCATTATGCTAATGTTAAAACAATAAAAAATTGTCCACAAAAATATATATATATATATATATATATATATATATATATATATTGAATGAATGAAATACAAGCGCTGGTTTTCAGGTTCCTATAATTGATTGTACATCGCAATCAATTTAGCAATCTTAGAATCCTTGCACACACATGTGTTTTATTCTTTAGCATGCTTCCTTGTCATTTACCGTGTTAGGCTATACTTTTACCATGGACCATGCAGTACCACACTTCCATTTCATTTACCACACATTGGCTTGTTTTTACTACACTTTTACCATGACACTACCATGAAAACACAGTGCTCCTCACTTCCTGTGCTTTACCATGTGCTTCCTGCTTCACCATGCATACAGCGTGTTTCACAATACTCCATTTCATCTACCTGGCTTGCACACTCTGGTTTTACCATGACATTTCAACAAGACACCGCCTCAAAATACAGATTTTGAATTACGATCGAAGTCTTCAAACCCAGAATCTTTCCTCTAACTGTCCCCAAACCAGATGGATAATCAGCAGCATGTTTAATAAAGCACCAGCAATAATACTTACATATCAGTGCAGCGACTTCACAAGCCTGCATTCTGTCTGGAGACACTTTCAGAAAGCGGAGCTCAGTGTAGAAACTTCAGTTTAGAAGCTGTAGACATATCGGTTCCTCCCACTGTGCCCATTTATTAAATGACCACAAACCTATTTCTAATGCCTTTCTTTTGTCATCTGACAGAACATTAGCCACGTGATGTCATTTTTCGGGAATATTTATTTTTACACTTGGCACCTAACAACTTCTTCATTATATTTAAGAAGTTTAAACTTCTGTTAACCAGCTGGCTGCTGTAAGCAGGAACCCTCTAGAGTCTCGAATAGAAATGTAGGAATGTGCTGCCACTCAGTAGTTGGGGTGGGTTTAAAGTATTGTAACAATCTTCGCGTCGTCAGTGAAGTAAGACTCTGGGAGACCAGATGGGATTCCAAACAAAATGACAGGACAGCGAATCCCTGTCTAGGGCCGGGTTCCTCCAAAATAATAAAAAAGTTACTGCCCTCTCACTTCATGGGTCTTCATCTCACTCTCCCTCACATGCACTCTCCTTTCTTCTCACACACTCTCATTCTCTTCAGACTCACTCTGGGTTCTTTCACTGCTTCACAGCTAGAGGCCTTCTCTCGTGCCTTAGAATCTAAACAACTTCTTTATTGTATTTAAGATGATAAAACTTCCGTTAACCAGCTGGCTGCTGGAAAACAAGAACACTTAACTCAAAAACTAGTCTGGTAAAACCACTGTTCAACTGAGGAGATTAAAAAACTTCTCTACACAGAGAGTGCTGACACGCACACAGGCACACACACAAACAGGCATACACAAACACACACAGTACAAAACTATAGGAATGACACTATTGTTCTGTATAAATCTATACGTATATAAATGTTATATTGTTCAGTAGAAGTTTATAGGAATGTCTATCAAAACTTAGATTGAGTCTTGTCAATTGTACCTACACCTCAAAGCAGAAATCTGACAAATATTAATGATATATATATATATATACACACATACACATATACACATATACACACACACATACCACAGCTTTGCAACAGATCTTTGTTAATTTAGCTGAATAAATAAATGAATGAATAAATAATTCCTGGGGATGCTGCAACCCCCAAAAGTCAGTCACAATAATAATAATAATAATAATAATAAACTAAACAAAAGAAAATAAATTAACATATTTGTCTGCTGCTTTACCTTTCTACATGAATCTGTGTATATAATCAGTTTATCATCATACAATATGAAACATATCTAGAATTGTCTTTATTTTGCCATGTTCTTACCATGGTTTTCTTTCACAGTTAACTTTTCTAAGGAGCAGAGCAGACCCATCATATAAAGATGATTGAGGGCATGTTTGGTATCAAGCTGCTCAGCTCAATCTCCCCCTTTTAGAATCCCTCTTGGCAGTTTAATAGGGGGGTGCAGGGCTGCATACCAGTATTCAGGCTCAATTTAAACCCTGCCTGCCTTCACTTCCTCTCACTAACCACAGACACGTATTTCCTTCTCAGAAATGAACGCAGAGCTGACTGACTGCTTCCCAGCAAAAAAAGAGAAGTGTGTTCTGTTTTTGAGATGACCTCTGCAGTGAACAGCACTGTGAGCTCCACTTTGTATCTATAATACAGATCTATCTAGAGATCTGTATCTACAATAAACCCTGTATACACACACTCATCTGCAGTGAACAGCACTGTGAGGTCCACTTTGTATCTATAATCTATTGTCAATGTAAAAAAACAAGTTAGAAAAACGCAACAGCCGTTTAAAGGGGTGATATCAAACACAAAAGCCCAAGTTAGGAGAAGCTAGTCAAGCAATCTTGTCAAGCATCAAGCAAATAGGCACACTTGGAAAGGTGCTGGGGCCCAAGATTCACACAATTCTTGCTTCTAACTTGACCTTTTTTGATTTTGATCTCCCACTTTATCGCTCCACTTGAAATGCTCTTTGTATGACTTGAAGTGACTGAGACACACACTCACACACTGAGTCCCACTCACACACACTGAAAACTATTCTTGAAGCACTATTCGTTTTTTATTTATTGAAAGGCTGTGCTAAAACTCACCGGAGGGGGGTTAATAATCCTGCTAATAAATAAATAATTATAATCAGTTATAGCCTAATAATTTGATTCTCACAGCACTGTCTACAACATTGACATTTAATGAGTAGGGGGGGTGGGGGACAAGAGGGGCGCTCCGATTGGCTGGCTGGGTGCAGCGGGAAGGTGAGAGCTTTAGCTTGCTGGGCTGACATTTTGAAGAAGAGAGCGGGAGTGAGAGAGAGAGAGAGAGAGAGAGAGAGAGAGAGAGAGAGAGAGAGAGAATCATATCTGATAAATATTCTTTTCACTAAGGTATGTAAAATGTTCCGAAAATGTGTCTAAACGTCACAGCAGCAGCAGCGCCATCTACTGGACAAAACCAGACATACATGTGAAACAATGATCCAGTTCAATATCTACAAAGCCTAAACAAGAAACTATTACCATAGCCCCGAAAAAGAATTATACAAAGCAGTTTGAAATCAAATGTTTAATTGTTAATCTAACCATTTTTAGTTACTGTGGAACTACTTCTCTCAGTGGAAGGGGAGACACAATCATTAAAATAACGTCTAAAGTCTTCTTCATTTACAAACAACAACACACACCATAGACCCATTTAATAATAGCAATAATAATACACTCCAGGGTCTGTGTGTTATCATGAGATATATCACCATTTCCTGGGTGGTTGAAGAACTCGACTTCGTCTAGTGCCTCACAACGGACACAAGGCGTGGTGATATTACCTCATGATAACACACACCCTGTCGTATTACTGCTTAATTAATGTAGTCATTAGGGTTAGATGTCACACTCCTTTGTTGTCACTGTATTGATTTAGATATTCAGGTTGGATACCTCCGGATCTTATTGAGAAGCCAGCGGAACTCCAGCGTTTCTTCGACCCAGCGAAGGAAGCGTTTGTCCCGGATAACCACTCCGTGATGTATCGGCGCTGCCATGACAACCTATGACATCACCCGCACGTTCCGTATACTTCAGAACACTTTGAGTCATTTTTTGTAATACAGTAGTAACGTTTAGTTTTCACAAAATAACATAAATAAGATTATCAGCTTAGCTGCTAGTGTAGCGCCCCCCCTCCTCTCCTCTCCTCTCCTCTCCTCTCCTCTCCTTCCTCCCTCCCCCCCCCAAACATTCTGCGGAGCAGGATACGATACTACGCGTGCTTAAAACTGATACTGCCAAGTAAGAACATCTGGGCGTCAAAGTTACAAACAGCGCGCCTATTTCGAGAATATATTTTCTTTAGTACTATCAGAGGGCTATAGCACAGGTACAGTACATACCTTTTCAAGTCGAGTCTTCTCGTTTTCTTCAATTCTTCCACCAGCTCGTTAAGGACGTTGTTTTTGCACAGAACGGGCCTGGGAGTGAAAGTCTCCCTTGGCAACAGAACAACAACCGTGTCGTGTTGTATGTGTTTTAAATGAAGTGAAAATTGGGGATTAAACACCGGCCACACAAGAGGGACGGAATATTGAGTTTGTTACGGACAGGACGCTGTTTGTCCTCTCTCCTTCACTTGTGAGCTGTTAAAACTAAGCGTTGAATATCAAATAAATAAATAAATAAATAAATAAATAAATGCAAGCACTCTGTCCTGCTGTTGTCTTTCAGGGGGCGTGTCAGCTGCAGGTTCTTTTCATTTTAACCCCATAATTGCCAGCTGGCCACATACAGAACAGCGAGTCTATCCCTATCTCATTTTGAAAGCTGATGTTGTCTATTTGCTATCTACAAAGCCCAATAATAATCCTTGTTGTGCTATTTCTTTGAAAAGCGATTTAAACACCCCTTTACACCGCGGTAAGTGTTTGCTTTTTTTGTGGTTGATACAATAACATCATTGAAGAATATAGGACTGATTTTTGGTTGTGCGTTTGTTTTAAATTGTTTTGTGATGAAACTTTTTACCGACTCCTTGCTTCATTATTATTATTATTATTATTATTATTATTATTATTAATGTGTATTTATTAGCACTTATTACAAAGTATCATCCTGTGTGTATCTATGCTGGGTTCCAATGCAGACTTTACAGGGTCTTGTTGCGCCGTTGTGTGACACCGACATGGAGTTCAGCTCAGATGAATTCTTACAGACATTCGTGTCTCGGTGTGCCTGATACTTTATATCATGGAAGGTAGACATGTGCATATTATAGTCTCATATTTATATTGAATTACGTTGTTTTTTTATTTACAATAGGTTTGTCACATTGCCAGCAAACGGTATGTGCTTCCTGTGGAGTTTTTCAAGTCTTTACATCCCAACATTGAACACAATTGATGCAAACAGAGGTCAAACACCATACTAACAGATCGTAGATCAAATTCGCATTCTTTATTAAGTACTATTTAAAAGAACACAGTTAAAAAAACAAAGCCACACGTTTTGTCCAGACGGTCTTCGCCAGTCTGTCGTGAATAGACACGCCCCTCACCATTACACACCTTACCACGTGACCTCAGTGAGCTCATTAACGAGACAATCATTGAAAACCCGCAATTCAAATAATCAGCATCACAAAGCGCAAGCAATGCTATTAAAACACAATACAAATATTTCAAAACATCCATCCTTTAGACTTCATTTTCATTTATAACACTATGTAACACAATTTTGTTCCTGGGTAGTAAGTGTTATTTCCTAATTGCTTATGCCTCAAAAGTATAGAAAATGGCTATTATTCCCCACAAAATTTGCTTTTGTGACCAGGACAGTGATATTTTGAAATTTACCTATTTCCAATGAGAAAACGGGCGAATTTGTGTCTTTTCGTTCACATAAAGTCAGAAAAAAAACAACATATGAATCCAAATTAACCATGTATTTATACTAAAGTAATACAAAAATGACTACAAAAGATTTAGAAGTGAGTAGTTTTTCGAGATTTACGATTATACTGTAAATCACTTTCCGCACGAATCAGCCCCCAAATGTAGTCTCCCCATCATGTTTTCGTTATACTGTCCTTGGTAGCGGCATTCAAAGTCCAGTATATCCTGGTGGAAGGCCGCCTTTGCTCCTCCAGCACGCCCCATGTTCTCCTTGAATTTATCAAGATGAGCATTATGGACTTTGAGGTACATCCTACAGCCCATTGTGCCGTAGTTCTTCACCAGAGTCTCAACCAGCTCCACATAGTTTTCGGCCTTGTGATTGCCCAGGAAGCCCGAACCACTGCGACAAAGCTGTTCCAAGCTGCTTTCTCCTTACTAGTGAGCTTCTTGGGGAATTCATTGCACTCAAGATCTTCTTTATCGGTGGTCCAACGAAGACACCGGCTTTGACCTTTGCCTCAGACAGCTTAGGAAGAAGTCTTGAAGGTACTTGAAGGCTGCCGACTCCTTTATCTAGAGCTCTGACAAATTGTTTCATAAGGCCCAATTTGATGTGCAGTGGTGGCATCAGCACCTTCCGGGGTCCACCAGTGGCTCCCACTTGACGTTGTTCCTCCCCACAGAGAACTCGGTCTGCTTGGAAGGGTCCACCATGCAGAAGTAGTAGTTGCTTGAATGGTCAGTGGGTTCCCGCCAAATTCTTGGGATAGCAAACTTCATGGCTCTCTTTTCCCTCTGTACCATCCTACAAAAATACATTTATTTCACCCATGACTAATGTGTAAGAGATTTCGCAACATTTTTCATATATGATATATTTTTTCAATAACATTGAAAATTGTAAAACATTTTAAAATTAAAAACTTTACAATTTTAAAATTAACAAATTTTTATAACATAAAATTCCGAGCAACAATTGTCCATCTTACCTTCCAGAGTTTTTTGCAGTGCTCACAGGTGAAATGAGGTGCCCAGGGTTTGTCTTGATCCCCGACAGGCATGCTGAAATATGCCTTGTAGGCCTCACACATCTTAGCAGATGCTTCCACGGGGAGTACTTTTTCGCTCTTGTCTTGATAAATTGGCCGCAGACATAGCAAAATGCGTCTGCCCGGATGCTTGCAGCCTCTTTATGCCATCTCAGAAAAAAATGCAGATATGTATCCACTTAGGCAGCTGGAACTAAACTGAACTGGTGGGCTTAAGGCCCTGTATTTATACTACTATTTATATTAATGGAAACTTCTAGAAAGTTCTAGAAGTTACTCCAAGTTTACTCAGCACTGAATCTATCTGGAATGTTCTGGAAAATAGGTAAATTTCAAAATATCACTGTCCTGGTAACAAAAGCAAAGTTTGTGGGGAATAATAGCCATTTTCTATACTTTTGAGGCATAAGCAATTGGGAAATAACACTTACTACCCAGGAACAAAAAAAAATTGTTACACGGTGTAATCACACAATATTGTCTTATTTATAATTAGATTTGATTCTATGTTCACAATATCAATAATCTATCAGTATTACAAGATATCAATAGCTGCCCTAACCCAAGTCAATCCAGCTATATAAAACACTGTGTGTATAGATATAGCATCACTTCACAGATTGAACACATCGCTGCATTTCCCAGTAGAAGTATTCAAGCACGTATCTATCAGGGAGAAAACAGCTGATGTCGTGTTCTGCATTCAGTCCTGTAGGACTCAGAGTCTCCAATGTAAAAATCCACAAAGTCTTTCCATCCCACAACATCCTTCATGGGAAGTGTACAACACTGGAGAACGACAATGCAGTGCGATCGCTATATATCTATCTATTTATTTATATAATCTGCCTTTACCTGGCTGTGATCTGCTGGGAGCTGGTCTGGAGAATCCTAACTGCCATTGCGTGTTCCATTCACATCATGTGACAGTGTGACCTTTCAACTCTGCCAGCCCCGCCTACTCTACATTTATATGGACTTGAATGGAGTGAGGACGGCAGTCCAGCGCCCGGCTGTTAGGATTCTCCAGACGAGATCACAGCAGCTCACAGCCAGGTAAAGGCAGATTTAAAATGATAAGAACTTGATATTGGAGGAGCTGCAGAACCCAGAAGCACTCAGAATGATTGAAGCACAAACAGCCTATATTAATAAGAGAAAGAGATTACAGTCACCTCTGAAGATCCCTATTCTTGAATAAATGCTGTTAAAAAAGAAACTAGAATAAACTGCTTTAAAAAGTTTTTTTTTGTTTGATGAATTTAGCACTCCAGGAAGGTGAGGGACAATAGCTCTGGCTACACAAGGCTGGTGTCATACAAAAATGGGTCCCCTGTCGTACTGTACAGTAAATTACATTTATTTCATGCATAAAGTCTCTTTCAAAAAAAAAAAAAAGAGTCAAATTATTCATTTTACACAGAGCAACACCTGGTGGACAAAATGAGTAAGAAGTAAATTATTCTTTTTAAACACAGCTTTTTTTTCTTGTGCTAAATAAGGCTTTAAAATATTACCTTCCCACTGATTAGATTTAGCTACCGTATTTTTTCTTTAAAATATTTGCATTTCTCAAAAAAAGGATAAAAACAAGGGACCAAAATCTCTTCAACACAAGAAAAGGGGAGCCTGTGACCATGTTCCTCGTGCTAGTAATCTGTATTAATCTGTGTAGGTATGCGGGCAGATGATCAGTGGAGCTGCGTTCTTACCAAAAGAATAAAGACCAGGAGAAAACAATGGATAGAGTTTCTCAGTGAAGGTGTCAGTGAAAGTGTAGATGTGAGATCTGGTCTCCACATTGTAAAAGGAGAGATGCCCTCCCTCATAATCCAGATACACCCCCAGTTTCCGGGGCTTCGGGCTCAGGGGGAGGGGGGTCCGGGGGGCCCTGACGGCACTGAACAGATTATTTTCTTCATTCCACCAAATAACCCAGAATCCCTGCTGGGGTTTCTCAGTGATGCCCCCCTTCCTCTGAGAAGACTCTCTGGTGACTCCTAGTACCCAGCGTATCTTCTCCCCCCTCCACCCCTCCCAGTAGTGTCTCCCTGAGGTGAATCCTCCCTGCCCAAGACATAACTCTTCTTATCAAATCTCTTTGGATTGTCAGGGAGAGGCTGTGGTTTATCTCCACATCTGACTTGTTTTCCATCCTCAGACAGGATGAGATAGGAGTGTGCTGTATCATGGTCCAGAGTCACATCAACTGTGGAGAAGAGAGTGGGGTTAAACATATCTAATATAACACACTGCACATGTCAGATACAAACATCCTGCTCCACAGATATAAACACAAAATCAGAGACGTCAGGATCATGGAAAAGAACGCTTGGAAGAATGGAAAATATACTCAGTGCTGAAGAAATCCCTTGTCAAGTCTTCACAAAATTGGATGGGCTGCAGATGAAAAACTGACCCCTCATGAAAAGCCTAGTGTTCTGATTAGGTGTTTGACAGAGGAATGGAGAAGGGTGTTACTGTACTACACACAGAATGATGACTAAAACATGGAACTTGTTATTTTCATATTGTGGCCCTTCTGAAAACACAAAACATCTCTCACTGTATTCTTCATAAGTTTAGTTATTATGATCTGAAAGCAGGTACTCAACTCTATCTAATGGAAGAAGAGGAAGAGGAGGAGGAGGACTATGGCTCAAATATTATTTGCACCAACCTGCTATAGTTGCTTTCATCAACTCCACCTTCCAGAATCCTCGAGGTGGTCTTTGAGTCGAGACACAGCTTCCTCAGAGTCCAGAAAGAGTCATCTATGTTATCAAAGAGCTGCTGAGCAGTAGGAGGGGCGCAGACAGACTGGAAACTCTACAGGGGGGAGTGGGGAAAAGGATTCGTCAGCCAAGCAGCACAGGGGCTGCAACACTGGACTGAGCAGCTGGGGAGGTCTTTCAGTGTGTACAGGAAATAATCAGGGGGACCCCAGAATCTTACAGAAAGACCAGCGACCAAACTGAACACAAGCATTGACCGTGCTTTGAGCTAAATAAACCCCATCGTAAAAACAAACAGCAGTGTGTTTAAAAGTCCTGATACTGAACCCCCATTCAGTGCATCTGCATTGAAACGTGGTCTGACCTGCAGAAAGTGGATGTGATCCTCTGTCTCAGAAAGCTGCTCCATCTCAGCCTTCCTCTTTCTAAGCTCCTGGATCTCCTGCTCTAGTTGTTCCCTTTGCTCGCTGGGCCCGACTCACTGCAGCCTTCTCTTTAGCTCCAATCAGCTCTCCCACCTCTGTCCTGATTCTCTCAATGGAGCGGATCAGCTCAGACAGGACCTGCTCGCTTTCAGCCCTTTCCTTGTGTGCTGAGAGCTAGTTAGAGGAGGGAGGGGATCAGTGACACACATCCCCTGACAATACCATGTCTTTGTAAAGCCGGGTCCACACCTGAGCGATCAGTTGCGCAACCCAATTGCTCCAGAAATTGTGCAACTCAGTTGCAAGCAATTGCTTTGTCCACATCTGAGCAATTACTTGTGCAACAAGGTTCCCGTCGTCTTCAAGTTTCATTTTTTTTATGATAACTGAGGTGACGGTTTATTTCTTTTTACATTTTTATTCCATCTACAAGGTGAAGTAGTTTCTTTGGTTTTGACAACAGAGTTGACACGTTTTTTGTTTTTCCTCCCGTGTCTACAAGCTTAGAATCACATTTATTTTTTGACAACCGAGGTGACACAGGTCGTAATGTGTGCAGTAATTAATGAGGAAGAGTTGGCTGTTATTATTTTTTCAACTGTTATTTTAAATGCCATATTCCTTAAAGCAAAAATCAAAGCTGCGTAAAAGCTGGAGAAAACCGTTTAGTTTTTTTTTTTACCGCTGACACTTTTATAATTAGAGCTTCTTAATATGCAAGCGGTGCAGACAGCATTATAAGAACCAATCAGAGCTGGTGAATTGCCACGTGATCGCCTGTGTCTACAGAAGTCGCTCAGGAGGTTGCTTGGAAAGAAGAGCACGGCTCTACTTCAAGCAACTGATCGCTCAGGTGTGGACCCAGCTTTAAACTGTTCTCACACTCACCTTGAGAGACTCCCACAGCCTGATTCAGTCTCTCCAGCCCCTTTCAGTCTCTCCTCAATGAGATTTTCTATTTCCACCTGTCTCTCCCCCAGCTCCTTCTGCACAGAACAAGATGGGCAGAAACAGATACACAGCAATGCAATATTACTGAAGCAATACTGTAAAACAGAAACAGTAAAAATACTGTGCTATTATTATTATTATGGTAATGTACATGATATGATTGATTTGGCAAAGCATTGCTAATTTTAATAGAAACATCCTTTAAAAATGGTGTAATAATAATAATAATAATAATGTCAGTAACATTGGCTGGACCAGTTTGTGTCTAACATTCACATATATGTTTACAGCAGTATATAAAAATACAGCAATTGCATTTTAAACATTATACCATGAAAAGCAGACCACTATGAAATGTGTACAAGAGATTCAACACTCTGTACACAGTATAGGAAGTCTTGACACTAGTTTAAACAGTGTACCTTTTTCTCCACCCTCCCTTTCGCTGATGAGACAATTGAATGGTCTGAGTGGTCGCTGTCTATGCACAGCGCGCAGATACAGCTCTGATCGGTTCTACAGTAAAGCTCCAGCCATCTCTGGTGCTGTTTGCAAAGATTCTGCTCGAAATCTCTGAGAGGCTGGACCAGCGCGTGCCTCTTCAACCCCGCGGTCTCGTAGTGTGGCTGCAGGTGCGCCGCAGTCTACGAGCCCCGCACGTCAAACACGACCTGACCGCTCCGCGCTTTATCTCGCTGGGGCAGAAATCACAAGGCACGTCTCCGGGCTCAGCAGAGACAGGAACGGGAGCTGGGGATTCCCTTAATAAAATAACATGGAAAACAACGCGTTCAAGCATTTTAAAATACCAGCGTGGCTTCATATTGACAATGCAGTGTATATAATGCAGTATATCGAGTACAAGGTCCTGTAGAAATCGTATGAATGAATCCCTTTGAAATGTTAAGCATGCATTTCACATTATATGCCAATAAAAGTTACATTCATTTTTGTAATACTTAAATGCACACCAAGTTTTGAAATACTGTAGCGTGCACGGGGGTAGGGGTCAGAGATGGTAGGTGACGCAATCTAAACATGACGACATAAGCCTGCTATCTGCTCCTGTTTTGTACAGCGGGATCGGCGCTATGCTTCAAAGCGGGAGGGTCCCGGGCTCGCGTCCGACCTCCGCCTGTGAGAAACTCCTGCTTCTGGGAACAGAGATTCGCCACAATACATTCAAAATCACCCAATGAAAAATACACATTACAATTTAAACACACAGAGATATTTCAAGCAAAGCTTCCAACGCAACACACGTCATGTGGGTTCCGCTTTGTTCCAAACACAGTATCAGAACTGAAGTAGTTTGGAGAGGCTCTCACTGCGCGTCAAAGTTACAAACAGCGCGCCTATTTAGAGAATATATTTTCTTTAGTACTATCAGAGAGCTATAGCACAGGTACTGTACATACCTTTTCGAGTCGAGTCTTCTCGTTTTCTTCAATTCCTCCACCAGTTCGTTAATGACGTTGTTTTTGCGCAGAACGGGCCTGGGAGTGAAAGTCTCCCGGCACTGGGGGCAGCTGTACACGCCGGTTTGGTCACTCTGGTTCCAGTAGCTCCCGATACAGTCCAGGCAGAAGCTGTGTCCGCACGGAATGGTTGCGGGCTCGGTGAAGAGGTCCAGACACACGGAGCAGGAGAACTTCTCCTTTGGAGATGCCGCTGTCGCCATCGCTGCTGTCCGTCAGGCAAGAGAAACGGAACTTAAAACTGCAGGAAGTCAGACTAGCAGAGTTATGAAATGAGTTCACAAACACTGCGCAACGAGGCAGGGTTTGGCAACAGAAAAACAACCGTGTCGTGTTGCTGTGTTTTAAATGAAGTGAAAATTGGGATTAAACACTGGCCACCCAATAGGGACGGAATATTGAGTTTGTTTCGGACAGGACGCTGTTTGTTCGAGCCAGACACTCTCTCCTTCACTTGTGAGCTGTTAAAACTAAGCGTTGTAGATCAAATAAATAAATAAATAAATAAATAAATACAAGCACTCTGTCCTGCTGCTGTCTTTCAGGGGGCGTGTCAGCTGCAGGTTCTTTTCATTTTAACCCCATAATTGCCAACTGGCCACATACAGAACAGCGAGTCTATCCCTATCACATTTTGAAAGCTGATATTGTCTATTTGCTATCTACAAAGCCCACTAATAATCCTTGTTGTGCTATTTCTTTGAAAAGCGACTTAAACACCCATTTACACCACCGTAAGTGTTTGCTTTTTTTGTGGTTGATACAATAACATAATTGAAGAATATAGGACTTATTTTTGTTGTGCGTTTGTTTTAAATTGTTTTGTGATGAAACTCCCGTCTCCTCGCTTCATTATTATTATTATTATTATTATTATTATTATTATTATTATTATTATCACACGCATAGTTCATTGTGTGCGTGTGTGTTCTGCCATTGCCCAATACAAAGTTACTCTGTGTTCTACAACATGCACTTGTAACTATTTTTCTTTGGGCATAATTCCAACTCCTGTAAGCAGGGGTCCCGTGAACGCTGACTCGTTTCAAGTGGTCGCGTTTTTCTATACCTTGTATGGGCTGCACGATTTTGTTCAGAGGCGCGTTATTCCAGTTTCTTAAAACGCTGACTTGTTTACTGTCCCGGCTCTTGTACATTCACTGAGGGTTGTGCTTAAAATCGCACGAGACAGCGGAAAAGGCTGAAGTCTGTCAGTAATGATTTATTTAACTAGACATCAACGAAAACCTACTAGCCAGCCCTTAATTTAATATTCACGGTTTGTAAAAACGGATTCCAATTCTACATATATGTATTTCTTAGTAGACGCCCTTATCCAGGGCGACTTACAATTGTTACAAGATATCATTTTTTTTACATACAATTACCCATTTATACAGTTGGGTTTTTACTGGAGCAATCTAGGTAAAGTACCTTGCTGAAGGGTACAACAGCAATGTCCCCCACCTGGGATTGAACCCACGACTCTCCGGTCAGGAGTCCAGAGCCCTAACCACTACTCTTCACTGATACCCTATGTGTATGTTGTGTATGTAATCAAAAAATCTTCCAATTTTAATAGGAACAGATAAATCCACTCCCTTTCTACTAATTCATTTCTATACTAACAAACATCACAGATGTGTTCAATGATTATAATCTTTAATACAAGGCTGCAGCTGGATTTTTATTTGCATCACAGCTTGTTATTTAGGGTTTGGGGTGAGGGTTGGTTTGTCTTCAATTCCACTTTAAGCCACCAACTGTACCTATACACTCTTAGAAAAAATGGTTCTTGAGGGTTCTAAGTCGTACCCCCAGGGTTCTATGGGGTTCTTCTGGGTTCTGTATTAAACCATATGCTGTGCTGGGGTTCTTCTGGGTTCTTTCTGAATCATTTGGCTATAAATTGGTACTTCAGAGGTTCTTCTGAATAGAATATGGTTCTTCAATGGTTCTTATCTAGTCACCGAGTTGGGGATTTGCTACAATCGCCTACATATATTCAAAGCATTTTCCACAGATTCGCTGTTAGCATGATTTTTTTATGAAGGTAAACGTCCACATAAGCCGTATAAGTAATGGAAAATGACTGACTCATACAGAGCATCAATAAAATAAACACTGAGCACTGTGACTTATTACATTTTAAGTTTCAGTTGTATTGTATTCCTTTTAGAAAAATTCTCTATCATACCGAATTTGTGGAAAACGCTTTGAGTATAGAGGCCACCATCTCCAATTTCATAACATACCGAGAAGAGAGAATTTAAATTGATGATGGAAATAAACGAAATACTTCCAGAATGTTTTGACTCTAATGTCCCATTTTAACCAATGATATCTAAAAAGTGTTTCAATACACCACTTATGCGTTCAAAATGACCAGTACACCAGTGAGGACTCGGAACCTGAGTTACTAACACTTTGTTTTAAAACAATATGTTAGTGTGTCATTGTACTCATTCACACTATATGTAAGGTTTAACGGTTCTTAAGCCCCTTTAATCATACTGAATAATATAACATGCGTTTCATTGATTGCAGCCGTGTAACGGCTTGGATAACGACATTATCTTTAGCTAATTAAAAATATATATATATAACAAATTAATATGTAACATTTACATGCAACACACTACATAATATTTGTCATACATCGCTGAGGAGAAATTGTTTGAGACTTTCAAGCTATAGATATGTTACTAAAGCAGAAAAAGTCCACAGAGGTCCGAGAACAGTGAGCTTTCCCCTTGGAGCTGCCCCAGCAACAGAGAGTGCCTCCTCAACCAATCGCTGCCAAGGAACCCACACCGCTCGAGGCGGGTATTTTCTTCACAGCACAGAATGCCTTTCCTCACAGCGACAAGTGTTGAGGTGGGTAAGGTCTGTTAATAATCCTAATAATGTTAATTTATATTATACTTGATTTTTGAAATGGTTAATCGATGAAAACTTTTAAAAAAGATAACTGTAGAACATTCATGAGTAAACAAAAAGGTTTTGCTTTTTGTTAATTATGTGGGTCAATTTTATATTTTGAGGTAATTTTACCAATGACTGAAAACGATAATCAAATAGTAAGAATTGAAGGAAAAAAAATACTTCTGGAAGTTTTTTTTTTTTTCAAGACGCAGCCGATCAAATATAGTCGTGTCATAATTGTTATTATTACTATTGTTCGTATGTTTTATTGATTAACGCCAAATTCTAGATTATGTAACTATTACATCTGAGATACATTTAGTAACTTTAATGGCTTCACTATAAGTAGACTACGATTAAAGATTCAACCTCTGTTACAAAGTCAGTGAGGCACACACAAATCACTGTATTTTTTAGGGGGAAAATATACGTTTTAATGATGTATTTTTAAAGCTACACTGTTTAATTTGTCACCCATACAATCTGAAACAATCTTCGATAGCTTCCCATTACTTGTATTTACTTTGTAATATTGTAAAATAATAACGTTAAAATACTGTACTGTAGATTGTGGCTTAATTTGTGGTAGTGATGTAATGTATATATATAAGACATTCATTAGTTAGGACTAGCCCGTTTCTTTAAAAAATATATATATGCGCGTTCGTAAACTCAATCTGTGCCAGAGCGCAGTCTAACCGTTCCTAAACCGTTGAATTTCGGAGCACTAGAGCACACTGGCCGCTCCAGTTTCAGAGCTGGATTCTCAGAACGTTCACTTTCAAAAAGGCTAACGGCTCGCTGTGGTGGATGCGGGTATATTCTAAACCTATTTTTATTATTTATTTGATATTTGTCATTTTAATGTTTTTTGAGAAAAAAAAAAATCACATATTTTAAGTCCGGGTTTTACATTTTGAAGCGACTGAAGGGGAGGTGTCGTATGTAGGCTAGCCTTGTTCAACACCAATTAGCAATGAGCAGTTTATATATATATATATATATCTCAAACTGAAGAGCAGCAGTAATAATTACAGTATTATTATTATTATTAGACTTAAGAGTTGAAAACTCATATAAAAAATCGGTTATATCGGTCTCAAAAAAGCCATTAAACGGCACAACTGCATAATGATCATAGTTAATAATAACACAGAATGTAAGCTTACAATAAAACTGTATTTCCAAATTTGAAAAAACTTTTAATTGAAAGCTTATAAGATGTATCTTTCCAACATAATACTCATGTAAAAGGTCTTGTCATTTTTTTCAGATTCAAAGGTGAATGCCTGGTAGCACAATATGGAAAAGTCAGCTGTGGAGGAATGGACTGTTGAAAATGTAGTGGAGTGGATTTCTGGCTTAGGTCTGGGCAACTTCACGGCAACATTTACAGTTGCAAAATTGATATGCCAGTCTACAAATGTACTTATTGTAGTGTCATAAAGTACACAGTTAAAAAATATTTGTCTCATTTAGAGCTTGCTCACCAACACATTCCTCATTTCACTATCAGATGTAGTGTGGAAAACTGCAGAAAACAGTTTGGAACCGTCAATTCTTTGAGAAAGCATTATTATAAACATCACACAAATTACATCAGAGGACAGCAGTCAACATCCTTGGATTGTAACAATGATTATGCAGATCCAGAAAGTAATAGAGACTCTGACACTGCTTTGCTTTCTGTCTGTAGTGAAAATTTCAGTCAGGTGTCTGTGCATGACTTCCAGTTTGAGCTAACAAAAAATATTGCCACATTTATTTTAAAGATCCAAGAAAAGCATTTACTACCTAAAGTAGTCCAGGACAGCTTGGTTCATAATTTACAATTCATTCTAGATTATTTTCATGAAAATTATTCACAACTAATTAGACAGTGTTTAAATGAAGCAGGCTTCAATGTTGAAGAGAATGAACAGCTTAGCAAACTATTAGCTGAAGAAAATGTCCTGAACAAAGCAGTAGACTTTGTTGCCACAGACTATAAATTGGTTGAGTTTTGCAAAGAAACTCTGGGACTTGTTGAACCTGTATCACATTTTCTGGGACATTCTGACAATGGAAAAACAGAGTCCTTTTATTATGTACCGATCTTGGACCTTCTGAAGTTCCTTCTTAAACAGGAAGACATCTGGGAATGTGTAAACAGAGAAACTGAATCAAAACCTGGCGATTACTTATGTGACTTCTGTGACAGTGACATTTTTCAGAAACAATTTCCCAGAAATTCTCACTTTCTTAGGATTCACCTATATACAGATGAATTTGAGGTTGTTAACCCCTTGGGCTCCAAAAAAACAATTCATAAAATGTGTGCTTTCTATTTTACTTTAGGAAATGTATCTGTGAAATACAGATCACAACTAAGTCACATTTATTTGTGTGTTCTAGTAAAATACAAACTTTTGCAGACAAAATAGGGTTATAGTGACATACTACAACCTTTAATAAATGACCTAAAAGTGTTGTTCACAGATGGTATTCAAGTAACAGTAAATGGTGAAACTAGACATTTTTGTGGAGCTGTAGTAACTATATCAGGGGACAACCTTTCATCTCATGCTTTGGCAGGATTTAAACGTTCATTTCACTGTGGGCGTATATGCAGATTTTGCATGATATTGCATGAAGAGATTTCAGACAAGTACTCTGAGGATGATTTGATAATTCGAGCATCTGATGCTCACAGATCACATTTGCATTCACGGGAGGTTAATGCAGAAGTTGCCAGTATAGCGTATGGAGTTCTTGCTGAATGTACGTTTGAACAGCTACCGTATTTTGACACTACAACTTCTTTCCCTCCAGATGTTATGCATGATATCCTTGAAGGAGTTATTCCATTACTTTTACGACAACTTTTGCTCACGTTGCATTCAAAACAAATTGTTTCTGTTCAAAACATTAATACTGAACTTGATTTATTTTCCTTTGGACAAAATGACAAGAAAGGAAAGCCAGTTAAATTGTCATTAAAGCATTTAAATGCTGGTACTTTTCCTGGCACTGCCATTCAAAAATGGTGCATGTTTAAATTTCTTCCATTTCTAATTGGCCATTTTGTCCCAACAGAAGATGAACACTGGCAGCAATACCTTCTGTTTCGTGAAATAGTAGACTTTGTAGTGTCTCCTGTTGTGAAAAAGTCGTCACTTTCACATTTGCAGCTTTTAATTGGAGAATTTCTCAGTGAATTTAATAGACTATATCCTGGTAATTTTATACCAAAATTGCATTACTTGGTACACTACCCCAGATTGCTAGCTGAATTTGGACCACTTCGATCACTTTGGTGCTTACGTTTTGAAGGAAAGCACCAGTACTTTAAGCGGCTTGCAAGAAATGTGTGCAACTTCCGGAACATCTGCTTTACTTTAGCAAAAAGACATCAACAAAGACAGTGTTGGGATTTTTGTTGTGCAGATGCTTTGCATCAGTCATATGAGCAAGAAGGGTCTTGTGTTGTTCAGCTATCATCTACATCTTTGAAAGACATTATTCTTGAAAAATGCAATATTCAAGCCAGTGAACTTGAAGCTGATGAAACCATACTGAAAGTAAAGAAACTAACTGTGGATCACGTGAAATACGAAGTCAAGGATTACTTCATTGTCGATGTAGTCCATGAGGATTTACCCATTTTTTTTCAAAATCTTGCATATCATTCAGTTTAGGTGTACATGGATTTTGTGTGGGAAACTGTATTTTGCTCTGGAATTTAATTCTCACCTTCATGCCTTCAAAATAGAGGCTTTGCATGAGTGGTGTACATTAACACCTGGCAATGAAGTTGACTACCATGCACTCGATGCTTATGAAGACAGTGATGGATGTTTATATATTGCACCTCATCATACTGTGTATAAGGTACTGCTTGCATTTAAAACTGTGATATTAATTACAATGGCAGGTTAACATTGGTGCTTATTTTTCTGATTAATTTTATGTTTTTTTGTTCATTAGGTGAAGAAATAGATGGTGAGACTCTTTTAGGTCTGACAGAACATATGATTGGAAAAATCTTCCGAACTATGAAGGACCAAGTCAAATTTTTAAAGGCTCTCGAGATGTAAGGTATGTAATGACAAATATATTATACATTATGTTAGTCTATTGTCGTGTTTTAGTATTTACATTTAAATACCACATACTATACAGGAATCACTTTGAAAAGTATAAATTACTACTACCAGTACGCTTTTTGTATTGTAATGTTGTATTGTAAGAAAGATGTATATTATGGGAGTAAATTTTTTTTATGGAAACACAGAGAGAGAGAGAGAGAGAGAGAGAGAGAGAGAGAGAGAGAGAGAGAGAGCAAGCAGTATTTTCACTAGTTTAATTCCTGAAAATGAGGACTGGGAATGTATGGTTTTAAACTTCTGTGTAGAAAATTAATATGGCTGTTATATTATAAGGCTCTGTTTAAATATCAAGTGTTTAGATATTTTCAGGTGATTAAAATTATGAAATATTGTTTTTTTGTTGTTGTTTTTTGTATTTTCATAGAACAAAAGCAAATGAGCATATTGTTTCAGAGAAGGTGCTACCAGTAGAATGCAGAGAAGTGCCACAAACCTCAACAAATGTTCATGTTTGGACCGCATGTTATACATTGCCTATATTTCCTCCAGTTGTACAGATGGCCCTTGATAGAAAGGACATTGGTTTCAAATCAAAAGACAAATCTGCCCTTCGTGCAGCTCTAATACTGACTCTGTTTGATGACCTCAGCAAATATACGCTGTAAGAACTGAGATTTCAGTGTTTGTTTTAGATACATAGGCAACCAATTTTAGAATAATTACATAACATAAAATAGCACATTCATTTTTAAAAGGATTACTATTTTTTTTAAATCTATCATAACAGCAATATTTTATTCAAGAGAAAAAGTTTTATTAAATTCATTTTGATAATGCTTTTCAGCATGTTTTTTTGTAAATTAAAGCAATTGTAAAATGCAACTGTATTTCATGACATTATTTTTCAAATATATATTTTTCTTACAATTCACTTACAATTCATATGACTATATTATTTTCTAATCTGTATATTTAGGTATCCAGACCACATAATGTACAGTACTGTGCTAAGTACTTTGTGCTGTAAGTACAGACTTCTAAGGGATGACAGCCAAACTGGATATGTGAGTATAAATTTGGTAGTTATATTCATAAAAGAAATAGTCGAATAAACATTAATTTGTCAAATATATTTTTACTAGTTGATATGTATTTTTTATAGCCAGATAATGGACATAGGTTTAACTTTCTATCATTGTTTCAGGCTACTCTACTTGAAATACTGAGAAATAAATTCAAAAAAGAGAGAAAGCCACTTATTTCAGTGGAGACTGTAGAAGACATGAAAAAAAAGTTTGGTGCTGTGGGTCGAGGAAGGAAGCGTGCACCAGAGCAACAGCAACCGCTCATGAAAAAGAGAAGAGAATCTGTAAGCCTAACTCTTGGATCTGCATTGACAGAAATAGATTGAAACAGAATTACATACTTTATATATGTACATACATGCGATTGTGTAGTTTATTAGCTAATTGGCTTTCATGGAGAGTACTTGATCTTTAGCATTTTTCCAGAGTAAAGAAAAGCACAGAGAATACATGCAGTAAATGCCTGATCATAAGTACTGAATTACTTAACGTTATGATACATATTGCAGATGCAAAGTGAGGAGTTCCCAGGAGAAGACGAGCATAGTATTGCCAAACACTTGGACTCCATAAGAAAAGAAATAACGAAATTGAGGCCGAACATTGAAGCCATATGTGACAGCATGAATAGAACTGTACACACTCGGGAAAGAATGATGGAGAAGAAGTCCACTGAAGAAGTCCTTGGTCTGTTTCCATTCCTAAAGCATCCTAAACTGGTAGGTACTAGTTTTTATTCTACTATGGTGATTGATCAGAAATTAATATTTTTAGTTATAAGCATGTATAATCACTTTAATTAGTCCTCCTAGGTGACCTTTCTGCATCAGCAATCCACCTGCTCCAGCTTTTACAAAACTCCACTGCTCCTGGTTTTTCCCATGCAACTTCTTTCTGCTTGCATTCAATTTAGTTTGATTTTGTTTTATTTATTGATTTTTTTAACTACTACATTATTTGTAAGTATTCAACTCTTTTTTACAGCTGTGTATATCGCCTTGGATAAAGGCATATGATAAATAAATAAATAAATATAATAATAACTTTAGCATCTGTATTTTAGCTGTTGCACGAAGTAGAACTACGTTTTGGAGTAAACTTGGAACAGAACCTAATGAGTGGCCTATCCAGAATGGTAGATCCTATTTTCAGACTTTCTAGTGGGCATCTTCTAACTACTGTGATGTCCTACATTGAAGATGCTTCAGATAAGACACAGGAAAATGGTAATGTATAAGAAATATTTATTGTACATCAAATTGTTTTGACCTATCTCAGAATAGGATCTATAAATAACTATAAAACAGAAAATGATGCAACTTCATTTCATACACTTAGAGCATAATATTTCATGGGGAAGATAGCTGGTATTTAACTCTCACAGGGGCATAAAAACCAATGCGAAAAACCTGCATGAACAGATTTATAGAAACTTTGTTGATACTGTTCTTAACATTTTTTTGCTCCAATCCACAATAACGTTTGTATCAGTGGTGGTCAGTCCTGGTCCTGGAGAGCTACAGTCTTGTGTGTGTTTTTTTAGGTACCTTTAAATCATTTAAACTATTCTTTATCTGTGCAGTTTAGCAAATAATGAATTCATGAATGTAACTGAGAGCACTGGTGGAATGCAAAGCCAAAGATCCTGTACCTCTCAGACCAGGGTTGCTCAACATTCTTCCGTGTGCTTTGTACTTTGTATATGATCTGATACCCTATTTGTTTTTTTAGGACTGAGAATGAATGCTGCATTGTTGCTGTTGCCAGCTTTGTTTCGAGAGAGGGAAAATCTGTTGTTTGTTGTTGACCAGGTAAGTTAATTGAGCTCTACTTTTTAAATGTAGCTTAACTGAATTGATGTTTTTAATGTTAAGTACAAAGTCAAATTATCATTTAGAGATATCTCAAAATGAGTTTGAGATATCTCTAAATTAATTCCAGATATCTGTAAACCATTTTGAGATATCTTAAAATATGTTAAGATATCTCTAATTATTTCAAAATATTTTAAGATATATTCAACTGATTTAAGGATATTTTGAAATATTTAAAGATATCTGTTAAATATTTAAAGGTATCTCTTAATTTGGCTTGCCATAAATGTGTACTTAATGAATTATGAGCGAGACTTGTAGGCAATTAACAAGAGTTTAAGACGTTCCTCGCTGTTTTAAGTGAGATCCGACAGTTAAAATGTTTTTAAAGGGAGGAATATTAGGAAATCCCTTTAAAGTAGCGAGTCCCACCACGACCGCCACTGCTTGTAGGTATGGTGAGATGCTGCTGAAGTACAATTTCACATAATTTATTGTTGAATAAAGTTATTAATTATTATTATTATTTTAAAATCTATACAGGTACCACCATCACCTACGCCAACTATCGTTTTCAAGGGAACAACAAGCCCATTGGCAGCAGATGACATCTCTGTTTGTGTTGATGGAATTGAGATACTCAGTGATTATCCAGGAATGGATATCACCCTTGCTGTTGAATGTATTTTTTCTCTTTATTTTTCCTTGGGCATTGAGTATCCTAAAGCTCTAAAAAATTGTCTGACTTTCATGGAAAGGTACTTCATGAAGCTGAGTACCTCTGACAAAGTACCTTTGCCAGTGTTAAAGATGTACAGTCAAATAACTGCACTTTTACTTGGGGAATAATTATATTGATCTGATGGAATGCCATTTTAACATTTAATCTGAAATTAAATGAATTTATTGTGTCAACTATTTAATTTGATTACAAAAACAGAATGTTTGATATAAAAATGTAATTGTACATATCAAAAAAAGTATTTATTTTAAATGTAAATGGCTGATTAGAAAATTAATTGTTTATAACAAATGTAAATTGTTTTTAATAGAAGTTTTGATCTCAAAAAACTAATAAACTTTCAGTCTTAATTTATAGATATCATAAACTCATAATAAGCTCTGATCTAAATACTGTACTGTAGCTCTTCTAATTTGTGCCACCAAAAAATGAATAAGAAAAAAGAAACCCACGTTCATCAGTTTCAATATACATTTTATCTCAGGTTTTTCAAGGTCTATTACATGTTCTTGAAAATGTATTTTGTGTAAGTTTCAGGAAAATCTGTGGGATGCATAGATTTATTTTCCAGTTTGCTCTGAGACCCTTTTTTTCACTGTGTAAATAATATGGTTTAATTATTAAAAACACACAGGTCGAATAAAACTGTGTAAAACTGTATATAACTAAACCTGATACTGAAACTACTCTAATGGTTTAACCTGTAAAAACAATAAATTGTTATATAAATGTTTAATAAATAAATTGTTGGCATCCTGAATTGAGTGATTTATCAAAGCACTTACACTTCTGAGGTTGGGGGATTCTAAAGGATGTGAAGACCTCTTAAAGGTATACATTTGTTTTTTCTCAGATGAACCAAACAACCCTCCATAGAATGTTAATTGTAAGGTTCAATAGTGTAACTCTTATGGTTCTATATTAAACCTCAATAGAAGGTTCTGTATTATACCATTAATATAAGAACCATGGTGGTTCTTTATTAAACCTCTATTGCAGGGTTCTTCCAAAGAACCATTTTAAAAGGTTCCATATAGCACTTCAAAATGGTTCCAAATCTATACCAGCAGATAGAACCTTTTAGGGTTCTATATTGTACCCTTTTTTCTAAGAGTGTAAATTAGACATAATCTAACTGGATGAGCCTTAAATTACAATATTGGAATACAAGAAATATGAAAATGGCAAATCTAAATATATCTGAATATACAGAAAACAGAATTAGTGGAAATGATTCTGCAGAGGCCAAGACCCTGAAAAGGCTTTTTTCCTTTCCTGCCTTTAGGCTGTATTGAGCCCAGAGGGAATGTGACCTCAACGCCCCAGACCTGCCAACCTTGACATTTCTTTTTGAGTAGCACTCTTTCACGAGGACATCTCGGCTTCCCCTCAGAATTGCTTTAGGGTATCAAACAGCTAAATGCTACACTCTGGAGAGTTTGGAAGATGAATTTATCTGTAAAAAAAATAATGAGATTATCTATGATTGTTTCAGTTTAAATTTAATTTAGTTTACCTTAGTATAGATGAAACCTTTTTAATTTATCCCAACTGAAAATTATTTCAAGTACAGAAAAGAGCCATTTTTGTAGTATGTTGGTATTTTATTTACTGTCAAAACATAACAAATTGAAATGTATAAGCTTCTAAAACAGAGAAACAAAGCATTTTCAAAAAAGGAAAAAAAAAACTTGTAAATAGTCACTGAGTCAGCACCAAATGTAATAGCTATCCACAAAGTGAGTTGTTTGGAACAGAAGGGATACAACAGGTCAAAATGCACTTTCAGATCTTGAATGTTTAGCTTCATAGGTGGCTGACTTGGCTTTCCTGAGCAAGGTGTCACTAAAGGTTTGTGTGTGACACACTTGCTGCTTCGCTGACATCATGGCTTTGTGCGTTACCAGTGATCTTAGCATGTCTGTGCTCAGGCTGGCTCTGTGTTGGGTTTTGTTTTTGGTCTCCAAGCTGAACACTCTTTCACACTCAGCATTACTGTGGATGATGACCAAAATGCCTAGCGCGGTAACATTACAGTAATGCCCGATTCTTTTAGACAGAAATATAAAGTTTCCTTCTACAGGATTCCTGCTGATCCAGACAGGAGGGTAAAATGGATTTCAGCGATGAAAAGAGAATAAAAAAAAAGAAAAAGACTGGACCCATTCGTTTGTAGTGAGCGCTTCATAAAAAGTTAATATCAGTAAGCATATATCGGTAGTTCTGATATTACGTTATTATTATTAGTCGTAGTAGTATTAAGTCCAACTTTAACACGCTTACTTGTATGGCCGTTTTTTTCATAAATATTTAGCTATACACTTAGAGGATTACACTTATGCGGGTCGATTATTCCCAGTCCTTACATAATTATTTTTTTTACCGTTAACAAAATCGATAATGCTACATTAATGATCGTACTGAACTTCAATATAAAATCACAAACCAGCCGTTTATGACTTGTTTAAAGCACAACGAGAGAGGGAGAGAGGGGGCGGGGCAGAGAAGGAGGGGGAGACGCTGCTAGGGCAACTGGCTCCTGAACATTCCACTCCGCTGAGCAGAGACCGTTAGGATTTAAAATGCGAAAGTTCCCGAGCGGCGTCAGGCGCTTCGTTTAATTAACACACCGTTGCTGATATTTTAATTTTGAAGAGAACCATATTTTAAATACTCAAATAGCACTGTATTAAAAAAGCACTTTACTTCAGTTCCACACCTTTTTCCAACAAATAAAAGAAGGTACGTATTTATAATAAGTATATTTGTTATGATATTAAGAGTAAACGAATGTGCTACAGTCTGGTGTATAATTTATTTATTTATAAAATGTTGTAGTGTTTCATTTTTAATATTAATATTTTTTTATTTTTTCAAAATAACATCCATACATTATCAGTTGATCTGCTAGTGTAATCAAATCTCAATATTACTCGTCAGTAATTCATACATAGACACGCTGTGGTAACTTCAAGAAGTTAAAATGTAAGGCTGGATTACAGTTTAACCAAATAAATAAATAAATACATTAATAACGACACGAAACAAAAATACGTTTTGGTAGCTCATAAGTATTTAAATTACAAAATGCGACCCGTTTTAGAAATTGATTTATATACTAACTGCCATATTAATCTAAAATGATATTTCAAAGTGTTTGAGGTGCAGACTCGCATAGGTGATTTGTAAAATCCAGTAGTGTTGTAGCGGTCCGTGTGTTTGTGTTTTGTGTTGTGTATTCGCTCTCGTCTCCCCTGTCTGGGTGCTGTTATTACCGCTGTATTGTGTTCCTCCCCTCGTCTGTATTCCCTGTAGCTGCGGGTTCGCTCTGTCTCTGTGGCTGTGCGAGCTGTCCTGCACGCAGGGTGCGCCCTGGTCCCTGTCATTGGCTGTTAGTTGTGTGTGCCCATTGGTCCTGGTGTGCGGCTGGGGACCAATGGGATAGCTGTTCGCTCCGGCATATGATTAGCATAAAGGGGCGGAGCTAAGTTATAAAAGGGGGCGTTGCACGCAATGTTTGTTGTTGTTCCAGGTTAAGCTGCGAAGCGTGTAGCGCAGTGAGCTTTAGCGTGCTGAGAGCTAGCCTCTTAAATAAAGCTTTGAATCTGAAA
>JAHFZB010000426.1:0-50692 GCA_036884735.1 Huso huso
ACAGCGACGGCCCGGGTCCCAGCGGATCGCCAACAATCCCGCCACTTCCAGCGCGTGCACAGGGCCCACAAGATGGGTAACAGCGTCGCCAAAATGGTCCCTGGCCTTCAATATGAAGCAATACTCGGGACCAGCGACCCAGCCGCCGGGTTACAGCGTCGCCAGATGATACCCGCAGCTCCCCAGCCGCCGCGACGTGGCAGAGCGACCATACGCGGTGTCGCAGCGGCTCGCCAAATGATACTTTGGCAATACATGCACATCGGGTCCAGACCACGCACTGGGTCCAGCGACCCCGCGCCGGTTCCCAGCGACCGTCAAATGGTCTTGGCACCACCCCAGCACGCCAAGACGGGCCCGCGACTACGCGTAGTTCTAGCGGCCCGCCAACCATCCCCGGACACCTCCCCAGCAATCGCACGCACCAGCCACCTCGCGAGGGTCCCAGAGGTCACAATGGTCCCTGGCACATCCCTGGGCACGTGCATTTGCACCGCAGAACTTGGTCGGCAAACGGTCCAGCATTTGAGTGATAGTTCCAACGGCCCGTAGAGTAAAAGGGTCCCTGAATGGTCCCTGGCAGCGAAAGTGCACCCATCCCCAGCGACCAAGCAGGGTCCCAGAGGCTCGCCAAATGGTCCCCTGGAACATCCCTCATCACGCCGGGGCCCCAGCATTTTTCGTGGGTCCCAACGGCCCGCAAACGGTCCCTGACACCTCCCCAGCGAGTGCCAAGAGACAGGACCAAGTGACCCCCACACAGGGTCCCAGAGGCTTTCAAAATGGTCCCTGGCACCTCCCCCCAGCTAATATAATAGAACCCCAGCGTAATCGCGCTGTCCTAACTGCTTGCCAAACTGTCCCTGACACCTCACCAGCACGCAGTAGGCCCCAGGGACATCACTATTGTTCCTCCGCGGCTCCAAATGGTCCCTTGCACCTCCCCAGCACACACACAAACCCCTAGAGACCTCCTGCGCGGGGTCAATGGCTCAACAAATGTTCACTGGCACATCCCCAGCACGCAGGGCCCCCAGCGACAAGACAGATCCCTGAAGTGGGTTCCCTTAAATGGTCCCTGGTTCTACCTCCTCAATAACATCGGCCCAGAGACCATGCACGGGGTCCCAGCAGTGCTCGCAATGGTCACTGGCACATCCCCAGTGAGTGCACAGGCCCAGCGACCAAGACGTGGTCCCAGTGGGGTCCCAAATGGTCTATGGCTCCTCCTCCAGCTCACGCACAGGGCACAGCAACCACGCCTGGGTCCCAGCGATCTCAAACAATCACTGGCACATCCCCAGCGGGTGCACAGGGCCCAAACAACACCACGCCGGGTAACAGTGGCTTCCAAATGGCCCTGGCCCTCCACAGCATGCACACTGGGACCAGCACCAGCGCTGGGCTACAGCGGCTCAAGCAAATGATACCTGGCACATCCTCAGCATGCACATCGGCCCCAGAGACCATCAAAGACTGGATTACGCGGCTGGTCCCAGCGGTCGGGGCTAAATGGTCCCTGACACCTCCCCCCCAGCTGCATCGTGACCTATCTCCACCCCACAAGAGTCCCAGAGGTTCGCCAAATGGTCCTCCTGGCATCCCCAGCTGCCATCGGGGGGCCCAGCGACCCCACTCTGTCCTGAATTGCCTCCCGCCAAATGGTCCCTTGCTCCTCCCCAGCACATGCAACAAGCCTCCAAGTGACTGGCAGGCGGGTTCCAGCTAAGCCTCAAACTGTCCCCTGGCACCTTCCCAAGCGACGGATGGGGCTCCTTAGGGAAACCCCTCACAGTGGGGTTCCAGTGGCCCACCAAACTGTCCTCGACACCTCCCCAGCGAACAGACGGGCCTCAGCGACCACGCAGCAGGGTCCCAGGAGGCTCGGCCAAATGGTCCCTGGTCCCTCCTCAGCGCAAGCACAGGCCCAGCGAATCAAAGACGGGTCCCAACTGTCAAGAAATGGTCCCTGGCACACATCTTAGCTCACGCGACAGGCTCCCAGTGGTACATGGGTCCAAACTGCTCAGAATGGTCCCTGGCACATCCACAGCGCACACATCGGCCCCAGCAACTTTGTATTTGGTCCCAGTGGTTCGCAAATATTCCCCTGACACATGTACCCAGCTGTGCACAGACCCCAGGGAATTTGCACAGGGTGGCAGTTTCCAAATGGTCCTGCCCCTCCCTTAAATGGTCCCTACACCCCTCCACCAGCGGCATGCCAAATGGTCCCTGGCACCTCCACAGCACACATAGGCCCCAGCAGGGGTTCCTGCAAGTGGCTCCAAACTGTCCCTGGCACCTCCACAGCAGCACAGGGCCCAGCTTAACAGCCAGGGGTTCCAGCGGCTCGCTAAATGATCCCTGGCACATCCCCAGCACACACATCGGCCTCAGAGGGGCTGGGCAAGAGCTGTTCACAAATGGGCCCAGGCACATCTCCAGGACGACCTCCCAGTAACTACAGGGTTCCAGCGTCTCCCGCCAAATGCCCCCTATAATATCCCCAGCACACGCACGACCCCAGGGACCCAGCACAGGGTTCCAGCGCCCGCCAAAAAAAAACCCTGACACCTCCCCTGTAGCGTGCACGGGCCCCAACGGACTCCAGCAAGGGTCCCAGCTGCTCGCCAAAAGAACCCCTGGCACCTCCCCAGCACGCAATAAGGGGCCCCAACGCACTGCGTGGGGTCCCAGCGGCCTCGCCAATGGTCCCTGACACCCCTCCCCAGCAGGCAACACAAGCCCCAGCTAATTCCTCAGGCAGGGGTCCCAGACTGGCGAATGGTCCCTGGGACACCTCCACAGTAGCACAGGCGGGTCCCCAGGACCCAGCGCAGGGGTCCCAACTACCGCCAAATGGTCCGTGGCACATCCCAGCACGCACGGCCCCCCGCGACTAGCCAAGTGGGGGTCAAAGCTGCTTGCCAAATGGTCCCTGACACCACCCCAGTGTGTGTGCACGGGCCCCACGACCCTAGGCAGGGTTCCAGAGGCCTGCCAAATGGTCCCATGACCCCCCCAGCTTAAGCACAGGCCCCAGAAAACCCCTCAAGAGTCCCAGAGGTTCGCCAAATGATCCCTGGCACGCCCCAGCTTAATATCGACAGTGTCCCAACAGACGCAAATGGTTCCTGGCACATCAGTCCACGCACACAGGTGGGACCCCTGAGACGCCACACGGGTCCCAACTGACGAGCCCCAAATGGTCCCCAAGAGTATCAGAGGTTCGCCAAACGCATCCCGGCCCCAGCGCCACATCGCTGGGTCCCAACAGCTTGCCAAATGGTCCCTGGAACCTCAGCAACACGCGATAGGCTCAGAGACCCCGCACGGGTCCCAGCTGTCACAAATGGTCCCTGGCACCCACAGCACGCACGACAGGCCCCAGCGAACTTGTGTGGGGTTCAAAGCGGCTTGCCAAATGGTCCCTGGAACTTCCCCACCACACACAGGGGCCCAGCGCACCCAAGCTGGGTCCCAGTGGTTTCACAAATGGTCCCTGGCACCTCCACAGCACGCACACAGGCCCCAGCTGTAATCCCAGGTGGGGTTCCTGCTGCTCGCCAAACTGTCCCTGCACTTCCCCAGCTGCACATATGGGGCCCAGCGACCCAGCTGGGTCCCAGTGGCTCACAAATGGTCCCTGGCACCTCCCCCTAGTGCACACACACAAAACCCCAGCGACATCACAAGGTCCAAGCTGTAAGCTTAGCCAAACTGTCCTGGCACCTCACCAGCACGTGCAGGGGCCCCAGCGATTATTATGTGATTGTTCATGCGGCGCGAAATGGTCCTGGCTCCTACCCAGCTCACGCAGACAGGGGCAACCACAAAGACGGTGTCCCAGCAGCTCTAAATGCTCACTGGCACATCCTCAGTGAGTGCACAGGGCTCACAGCTGCACCTGCGCTGGGTCCCAGCAGCTCGCCAAATGGTCCCCAGACCTCCCCCCAGGCCACGATGTGGCCCAGTGACCCAGCGCTGGTGCCAGCGCCAGCCAAACCAACCTGGCACATACCCAGCACGCATTATCGGCTCCAGAAACACAGCTGGGTCTCCAGCTGCTCGCCAAATGGTCCCCTGGCATATCCCCTGTGCACGTGCCAAGACGTGGCCCCAGCGACTTTAGTGGGGGATCCAGCGAATCCCGCCAAACGGTCCCTGGACACCTCCCCTCAACGATTGCACGAGCCCAAGAGACCTCGCAGGGTCCCAGAGGCTCGCCAAATGGTCCCTGGTACATCCTCATCACGCTGCACGGCCCCAGCATTTTCGCTAGTTCCAGTGGCCCGCAAACGTCCCTGGACACCTTCCCAGTGAGTGCACGATCCCCAGCAGCGACCTCGCAGGGTCCCAGAGGCCGCCAAATGGTCCCTGGAACATCCCTAGCACACACAGGGGTTTAGCTGCCATCCGTCTCCGGGTCCCAACTGCTCGCAAATGGTCCCTGACACCTCCCCTGCACGGCAGCGACAGGACCAAGTGACCCCACACAGGGTCCCGAACGCTCAGCTAAATGGTCCCTGGCACCTCCCCAGTGAGCACACAAACCCCAGCTAAGATCAAGGCATGGTCCAAGCGTTTGCCAAACTGTCCCTGCACCACCCAGCATAGGCCCCAGGCATCGCTGTATTGTTCCCGGGGTCGCAAATGGTCCTGGCACCTCCCCAGCACACACGGAGCCCAGTGACCCCATGCGGGTCAATGCGGCTCAACAAATGTTCACTGGCACATTCTCAGCGAGCATCGGGCCCTGGCGACCAAGACGGGTCCCAGCGGGCTCGCAGAAATGGTCCGCGGCACCTTCCCAGCACAGGCATCGGCCCCCGCGACTGACAGAGTCCAAGCACAGAATGTTCCTGGCACATCCCCAGTGAGTGCACAGGCCCAGTGGTTCTGCGCTGGGTCCCAGCAGCTCAAATGGTCCTTGGCACTCTCCCCCAGAATGGGTTCTGAGGACGCTGGGTGCCAGCGGGTTCACCAAATAACCTGGCACATCCCCAGCACGCACTGGGCCCCAGAACACAGCGCAGGGTTCCAGTGGCTCACCAAATGGTCCCCTGGCATATCCCCAGAACCCACGCGACGTGGGTCTCCAGGGTCCAAGCCTTTATGGGGATCCTGGCGAACCCCTAAACCCAGTCCCCTGACAGGTCCCCTCAAAATATCCCTGGCGATGAGCTCAAGACTGTCCACGGGGTCCCAGAGGCTCGCCAAATGGTCCCTGGTACATCCTCAGCACGCCAAGACGGGTTCCAGCATCGCCCAGGGTCCCAGGTGCTTCCAAAACGGTCCCCGACACATCCCCAGCACGCAGACATCCCCATGCACCCGCGCAGGGTCCCAGAGGCATCTTCCAAATGGTCCCTGGAACATCCTAGCACAACAATAGGTCCTTCAGCGTTACTGCTGGTCCCCAACGGTCCGCAAGAATGGTCCCCTGACACCTCCCCAGCACGCACCGGCGGCTCCAGGATCCCAAGGGTCCCCTTCGCCAAAGGGTCCCTGGAACTCCTCACAAATGGTCCCTGGCACCTCCCCAGTGGCTCACCAAACGTCCCTGGCACCCCCAGCACGCCAGATGGACACTAGCTGTCCAAGGGTTCCCAGCTGTTTGCCAAACTGTCCCTGGCACCCACCAGCACGCAGTAGGCCCCAGCAACCCCATCGCAGGGTCCCGGGCGCTGCTCACAATGGTCCCTGGCACCTCCCCAGATGCACAATATCAGGTTCCAGAGACCCCGCGGGCGTGGGTCCAATGCTCAACAAATGATCACTGGCACATCCCCAGCATTACGAACCGGCCCCAGCACCCTCAAGACGCGGTCCCAGCGGGTTGCTAAATGGTCCTATGGCACATACCCAGCAAGACGGGCACCGGCCCCCCGAGGCCCCATGTGGGGTCAAAGCTGGCTTGCCAAATGGTCCCTGGCTTTTCCCCAGTAGGTGCATCGGCCCCAGCTGCCTCGCTGGGTTCCAGAGGCCTGCCAAATGGTCCCAGACACCCCAGCACTTCGTGACGAGTCCGTAGAAACTCCTCAAAAGAGTCCTGTGAGGTTCCCAAATGATCGACACGCCCCCAGCGACATCGCGAGTGTCCCAGAGGATCGCCAAATGGTCCCTGGCAACATCAGTAACACGCACACGGACCCCAGCGACGCCGCCACGGGTCCCACTGCTCCCCCAATGGTCCCCGGCACCTCACCAGCGACGTGAAGGGCCCCAGCTTCCTATCGCGGGGGGTCCAGGCTGCTTGCCAAACCATCCCTGGCACCTCCCTAACTGTCCTTAATTAGCTCCAGGTCCCAAGACGGGGTCCCAGCTGCAGGGCCAAACAGTCCCTGGCACCTCCCAGCACGCACACAGGCCCAGCAATCCAGGTGGGGTCCCAGCGGCTCGCCAAATGGTCCCTGGAATTTCCCCAGCAGGCACACATGGCCCCAGCGACACCCAGCTGGGTCCCAACTGCTCGCAAATGGTCCCTGACACCTCCACAGCACGCATCGGGCCCAGGACCGCGCGCAGGAGTGCCAGGGTTCGCCAAAAGAACCCTGGCACCCTCCCTCAGCACCCTGGCCCCATCTTCCCCAGCGGCCTTCACACAGGGACACCTCCCCCAGCGATCGCACAAGCCCCAGACCCAGGCAGGGTCCCAGAGGTTCGCCAAATGGTCCCTGGGTCCTCCCCAGGGGCAAGACACAAACCCCAGCTTATTATCGCACGGGTCCCAACGTGGCCCAAATGGTCCTGGCACTCCCACCAGCATGAGCACGGGCCCCGACATGATTGCAGTCCCATGCCTTGCCAAATGGTCCCTGGCACATACCAGCAACACGCACAGTCCCCAGAAACGCCACACTGGGGTCCCAACTGCTCGCAAATGGTCCCTGGCACATCCCCAGTGAGGCATCGGGCCCAGCTGCACCCCGCTATTGGGTCAAAAGCGGCCAAATGGTCCCTGGAACCTCCCCTCGGGCCCCACACTTTGACGGGTCCCAGCGACCCAGTCCCTGGGTCCCAGCGGCGACGACTAGGGCCAAATGGTCCCTGGCACCTCCAGTGTCCCAGCACGCACAGACGGCTCCAGAAACCCAGCGTGGGGTTCCAGCCGCTCGGGCCAAATGGTCCCTGGCATATCCCCAGCAGCCGCACGGCCCCAGCGACTTTGGCGTGGGGATCCAGCGAACCGCCAAACGGTCCCTGACACCTCCCTCAACGATCGCACGAGCCCAAGAGACCTCGTGCAGGGGTCCCAGAGGCTCGCCAAATGGTCCCTGGTACATCCTCATCACGCCGCACGGGCCCCAGCATTTTCGCGGTTCCAGCGGCCCGCAAAAAAAAACGTCCCTGACACCTCCCCCAGTGAGTGCATATATCCCCAGCGGGAACCGACCCCCGAGGGTCCCAGAGGCTCGCCAAATGGTCCCGGGAACATCCCCAGCACACACAGGGGCTTGAGACCATCGTGCGGTCCCAACTGCTCGCAAATGGTCCCTGACACCTCCCCAGCACGCAGACAGGACCAAGTGACCCCACACAGGGTCCGAACTGCCTGCCAAATGGTCCCTGGCACCTCCCCAGTGCTCACACAAACCCCAGCGACATCGCTTGCTGTCCAAGCTGCTTGCCAAACTGTCCCTGGCACCTCACCAGCACGTGCAGTAGGGGCCCCAGCGACATAGCTGTATTGTTCCCGGCTCGCAAATGGTCCCTGGCACCCCCTCAGCACACATCGGGGTTCCAGAGACCCGCGGGTCAATGCGGCTCAACAAATGGTCCCTGGCACATCCCCAGCGCTGCACGGGCCCCCAGCAACCTTGCACAGGGTCCCAGCGGGTTCCCAAATGGTCCCTGGCTCCATACCCAGCTCACGCACAGGGCCTAGCAACCACGCACGGTGTCCCAGCAGCTCGGGCAAATGTTCACTGGCACATCCCCAGTGAGTGCACAGGCCCAGCGACCCTGCCCGCCTGGTCCCAGTGGCTTCCCCAAATGGTCTATGGCACCTCCCCAGCTGCAGCAAGAAGGGCACAGCGACTGCCCGGGTCCCAGCGGATCTCCAACCATCCCGGCCCTCCCCAGCTGCACAGGCCCAACAACAACGGGTAACAGCAGGGTCCTAAATGGTCCCTGGCCCTCCACAGCATGCATGCACACTGGGACCAGCGACCCAGCCAAGTTACAGCGGCTCGCCAGAAATACCTGGCACATCCCCAGCATGCACACGTGGCAGGCCCCAGAGTTCCCAGCGTTCGCCAAATGATACCTGCACATCCCCAGCACGGGGCCCCAGGAGGTACGGGTCCCAGCGACTCGCTACGGGTCCCAGCGGTTCGCCAAATGGTCCCTGGACACCATCCCCAGCGATCCACGAGCCCCAACGACCTCGCAGGGGTCCCAGAGGCTCGGCCAAATGGTCCCTGGCACATCCCCAGCATGAACTGGGGCCCAGCGACCCCACCTCCCCTGGGTCCTGGATTGGCTGGCCAAAATGGTCCCTTGCTCCTCCCCAGCATGCACAAGTGCCCAAGTGAGGGCCCGGTGGGGTTCCAGCTGCTCGCCAAACTGTCCCTGGCACTTCCCCAGCGCACGGACGGGCCCAGGAAACCCCCGGGGTTCCAGTGGCCCACCAAACTGTCCCTGACACCGGGCCCAGCACGGGGCCTCTGAGACCACGAGGGTCCCAGAGGCTCGCCAAATGGTCCCTTGGTCCCTCCCCACGCTAAGCACTCAGGCCCCAGCGAATCGCACGGGTCCCAACTGCTCGCAAATGGTCCCTGGCACATCTTTAGCTCACGACGGGCCCCAGTGGCATTTGCCGGGTCCAAACTGCTCGCAAATGGTCCCTGGCACATCCACAGCGCACACACGGGCCCCAGCAACTTTGCATTGGGTCCCAGTGGCTCGCAAATATTCCCTGACACATACCCAGCCTGTGCACAGACCCCAGGGAATTTGCACAGGGTAACGGCAGCTTCCCCAAATGGTCCCTGGCCCCTCCCAGCGCAGACGGGGCCCAGCGACCAAGGCGAGGGTACCAGCGGCCTCGCCAAATGGTCCCTGGCACCTCCACAGCACGCACACAGGCCCCAGCTAACCCCGTGGGGGTTCCAGATGCTCGCCAAACTGTCCCTGGCACTTCCCCAAGACACATGGGGCCCAGCGACCCAGCGCAGGGTGCCAGCGCTCGCTAAATGATCCCTGGCACATCCCCAGCACACACACGGGCCTCAGAGACCGCAGAGGGCAAGAGCTGTTCGCCAAATGGGGCCCTGGCACATCTCCAGCACAGGGACGGACCCCAGCAACGCGTAGGGGTTCCAGCAGCCCGCCAAACGTTCCTGACACCTCCCCAGCACGCACGGTGCCCAGGGGACCCAGCACAGGGTGCCAGTAGCTCCGCCAAAAGAACCCTGGCACCTCCCCAGAACCCAAGACGGGTCCCAACGACATCGGGTTCCCCTGCTCGCCAAACTGTCCCTGGCAATCCCCATTCCAGGCAGGGGCCCCAGCGACCAGCAGGGTCCCAGAGGCTCACCAAATGGTCCCTGGCACCTCCCCAGTGCGCACACAAACCCCAGGGATCGGAGGGTCCCAGCGCTCAACAAATGGTCCCTGGCACCTCCTCCACAGTGCGGTCAGGGCCCCAGGGACCACAGGGGTTCCAGCGGGTTCCAAAATGGTCCCTGGCACCTCCCCAGCTCATGCACAGGGCCTCCAACCACCGCAGGCGGGGTCCCAGCAGCTCTCAAATGGTCCCTGGCACATCCCCAGTGAGGGCACAGGCCCAGCGCACGGGTCCCCGGCAGGGGTCCCAGCAGCTCACCCAAATGGTCCCTGGTCCCTCCCCAGTCCCACGCACAGGTCCCCAGCGACCCATGGGGTCCCAGCGGCCGCCAAATGGTCCCACACCCCCAGCGATCGCACAAGCCCTGTAGAAACCCTCAGGTGGGGTCCCAGAGTTTTTCGCCAAATGGTCCCTGGTCCCTCCCCAGCAAATGGTGGTGGCACAGGTCCCCAGCGAGATCGCACGGGGTCCCAACTGCTCGCAAATGGTCCCTGGCACATCCCCAGCGCACGCACGGGCCCCAACGAATCGCGCGGGGTCAGAGGCTTGCCAAATGGTCCTGGCACCTCCCCCATGCCCGGGCCCCAGGGCCCAGCGGCCCCAGCGGGGTCCCAACGGCTCGCCAAATGGTCCCTGGCACATCCCAGCAGCACGAGCACGGGAGGCCCCAGCGACCTACAGGTCCGGGTCCCAGAGGCTCGGCAAATGGTCCCCGGCACATCCCCAGCATGCATGCATGGGGCCCAGCGACCCCGCTGGGTCCCCAAGCTGCTTGCCAAATGGTCCCTGGCACCTCCCCTTAGCGCAAGACGGGCTGCAGCGACCGCATCGGGGTCCCAGCGGCTCGCCAAATGGTCCCTGGCACCTCCACAGCACGCACACAGGCCCCAGCGACCCCGTGTATGGGGTCCCAGTGCCGCCAAATTGTCCCTGGCACCTCCCCAGCACATGAACGGGCCCCAGCGACCCTCAGCCGGGTCCCAGTGGCTCGCCAAATGGTCCCTGCACCTCCCCAGCGCACAAGACGGGCCCCAGCTTAAAATCGCTTGGGGTCCCAGCAGCTCACAAATGGTCCCTGGCACATCCCCAGCACGCCCAGGGGCCCCAGCGACTGCATGTGGGGTCCAAACAGCTCGGCAAATGGTCCCTGGCACATCCACAGCACGCACAGACCCCAGGGGCTCCGCCGGGGTCCCAGCAGTGGCTCGCAAAAACGGGTCCCTGGCACATCCCCAGTGAGTGCACAGGGCCCAGCGATCAAGACGGGTCCTAGCGGTCCAAATGGTCCCAGGCCTCCCCCAGGCACGCGATGTGGGCACCCAGCGACCCAGCAGCATCCCAGCGACCGCCAAATCGTCCCTGGCACCTCCCCAGCGACACGGCCTCAGAATCCCACTGGGGGTCCCAGCGGCTCGCCAAATGGTCCCTGGCATCCCCAGCACGCAACACGGGCCCAGCGAACTTATGGGGATCCCAGTGGGCCAAATGGTCCCTGGCACATCCCCCATGCACACACGGGCCCAGAGAGACCTCGTGGGGTCCCAGAGCCTCGCCAAATGGTCCCTGACATCTCCAGCATGCACGACTCGGCCCCAGCGACCTCACAGAGGGGTCCCATGCGGCCGCAAATGGTCCCTGACACTTCCCACAGTATGCACGGGCCCCAGGGGACCAGGCAGCATCCCAGCAGCTCCCAAACGGTCCCTGGCACCTCCCCAGCACGCACGGGAACTCCTGACATGGTCCCTGGTCCTCAGCAGCAGGCACACGGGCCCCAGCTTATTACGCGGGGTCCAGCGCCTGCCAAATCGTCCTGGCACCTCCCCCAGCTGGCCCCAGGACTGGGGTCCCCCAGAACCCCTGGCCCTTTCCCCAGCACGAGTCAATGGGACCGTACACACGGGTCCCAGCGCCAAAATGGTCCCTGGCACATCCCCAGCACGCGCACGGGCCCCAGTGGACCTCAGGCAGGGTCCCAACAGCGCCAAATGGTCCCTGGCACATCCTCAGCAAGTCCCATGGCTACAGTCCCGGTCCCTGCACCAGCGAGGAGCACTGGTCCCAACGGACCAAAGGGGTCACAGCAGTGGCAAACTCGCACCAGTTCCCACAGCGACGCACGGGCCCCAGCGACCTTCTGCTGGGTGGGTGCTGCTTGCCAAATGGTCCCTGGAACCCCCCAATGCCGCATCGGGCCCAGCGACCCCAAGTGGGGGTCCCAGCGGCTCGCCAAAGGGTCCCTGGCACCTCCCCAGAGCACGACAGGCCCCAGAAAATCAGTGTGGGGTCCCAGTTGCTCGCCAAAATGTCCCTGGCACCATCCCCACGCGACAGGGGCCCAGCTTACCCCTTCCTAAAGGGTCCCAGCAGCTCGACAAATGGTCCCTGGCACCCTCCCAGTGCGGCACACAACCCCGGAGACCCGGGTCACAGCTGCTCGTCAAACGGTCCCTGGCACCCCTCAGCCCAGCACGGGCACCAGCGACCCGTGGGGGTCTGAGGGGCTCGCCAAATGGTCCCTGGCACCTCCCCATGGCATGAGCACGGGCCCAGCGACCCAGCACGGGTCCCAGCTGGGTCCACTGTCCCTGGCACCTCCCCAGAGCACGCACACAGTCCCCAGCGAATCAGTGTGGGGTCCCATCCGCCAAAATGACCCTGGCACCTCCCTCAGCGCGCGCACAGGGCCCAGTGTCCCCGCGGGGTCCCAGCGGCTCGCCAAATGGTCCCTGGCCCCTGCCCAGCAGACGACAGGGGCCCCGCGACCAAGACGGGTCCCAGCTGCTCGCCAAATAGTCCCTGGCACCTCCCCAGCACATGCACGGGAACAGCGACCCCATGGGGTCCAGCAGCTTGGCAAATGGTCCCTGGCACCTCCCCATTGCCGCACGGGGCCCAGCGACCCCGCAGTGGGGGTCCAGCTGCCTCCAAATGGTCCTGAACCTCCCCAGCACGAGCACGGGCCCCAGAGACCCGTGCGGGTCCCAGCGGCTCGCCAAATGGTCCCTGGCACCATCCCCAGCACACGCATGGGCCCAGCGAGACCGCTTTTTGGGTCCCAGGCTCACAAAATATCCTTAGCACCACCCCACCCCAGGAAACGGTCCCCAGCGACTCCCCATAGTCCCAGGGCCCCATGGGGAACAGCACCCCGAGGGTCCCACCAACTCGCCAAATGGTCCTGGGAGGGTCCCACTCCAGCACACGTTCCCAGGGGGTCCCTTGCCATCCCACGCGGGTCCCAACGGGCTGCATCCAAAGGTCCCCTGGCACCTCCCCAGCACGACACAGAAATGGACCTGTCCGACCCCCCCACAGGGTCCGAAGTTGCCAAATGGTCCATGGCACCTCCCCAATGTGCACACGAGGCCCAGCGACCCAGCTTGGGGTCCCAGCGGCTATTAAACGGTCCCTGGCACCTCCCCAGCACGCTAAGACGGACACCAGCGACCCCATGTGGGTTCCCAGCGGCTCGCCAAATCCTCCTGGCACCTCCCCAGCACACACACAGGGACCCCAAACGACCTGGCAGCTCGCCAAATGGTCCCCTGGGACCTCCCCAGCACGTTTCATCGGCCCCAGCAACCCCACGCAGGGGTCCCAGCGGTTCCCAAATGGTCCCTGCCGCATCCCCAGCATGCGACAGGGCCCCAGCGACCCAAGACCGGTCCCAGCTGTTCGCAAATGATCCCTGGCACATCCCCAGCACATGAACGGGCCCCAGCGACCCCCGCGCGGGGTCCCAGTGGCTTCCAAAATGGTCCCTGGGCCCACCTCATGCGGAAGTGCACGGGCGACCCCAGAGATGGTCCCAACGGCTCGCCAAATGGTCCCAAACCATCCCTGGGGTCCCCACTGTATCGCACGGGGTCCCAACAGCCCGCCAAGGGGTCCCACCTCCCCAGCTGCTGCGCACAGGGCCCAGCGACCCAGCTTGGGGTCCCAGCGGCTCACCAAACGGTCCCTGGCACCTCCCAGCACATGCACATGGACACCAGCGATCCCAGCTGCTGGGTTCCCAGCGGCTCGCCAAAGTCCTGGCACCTCCCCAGCGCACGACAGGGGCCCAGCAACCCCACGCAGGGTCCCAGCAGTTCACCAAATGGGCCCCTGGCGCATCCCTCAGCATGCACGCTGGGCACAGGCCCCAGCGACCCTGCACCGGTCCCAGCTGCTCGCCAAATGATCCCTGGCACCTCCCCAGCACATGAACGGGCCCCAGCGACCCGCTGGGGTTCCACCGGCTTGCCAAATGGTCCCTGGCACCTCCCCAGTGCGCCGACGGGCCCCAACAACCCCCCGCAGGCCCCCATGGGGTCAAAGCGGCTAGCCAAATGGTCACTGGCCCTCCCCCAAGACGCACAAGTGCCCCAGCGACTGCGCTGGGTCCCAGAGGCTGAAATGGTCCCTGGCACATCCTCAGCACGCTGCATGAGGCCCCAGGGCCATCCAAAGGCCCCCTTGCACCAAGGTGGGGTTCCAGGGCCCACCAAACTGTCCGCAGTGTGACAGCGGCCCTTCCAAATGTTCCCAGGCACAGGGCCGCACGGGCCCCAGCGACTTTGCACGGGGTCCCAGAGGCTCGCCAAATGGTCCCTGGCACCTCCCCAGCTTAAGACAAGGCTCCAGCGACATCCTGGGGCCCAAGCAGCTCGCCAAAGGGTCCTGGCACCTCCCCAACTGCGACAGGCCCCAGCAACCCCTGGGGTCCCAGCGACTAGCCAAATGACCCTGGCACCTCCCCAGTGGCATTGGGCCCAGCGATCCCAAACAGGGTCCCAGCGACCGCCAAATGGTCCCTGGCCTGCCCCCAGCGCACACGGGCCCCAGCAACTTTGACGGGGTCCCAGTGGCTCGCCAAACAGTCCCCTGGCACCCACCAGCGAGTGCTGTGACCCCCAGGGAATTTGCAAGACCGGGTCCCAGCTGCTCGCCAAATGGATCCCTGGCACCTCCTCAGCACATGAACGGCCCCAGCGACCCCGCTGGGTTCCACCGCTTGCCAAATGGTCCCTGGCACCTCCCCACAGATGCGCACGGGCCCCAACAACCCCGCAGGCCCCATGGGGTCAATGTGGGTCGTAGCCAAATGGTCACTGGCCCTCTCCCCCCACGGGGGGCCCAGGCCCCAGCGAGGGTGCCAGGGTCCCAGAGGCTCCCCAATGGTCCCTTGCACATCCCCAGCACTTTGCGCTGAGTCAAGAGCTGGGTTATCCAAAGGGTCCCTTGCACCTCCCCCAGCAGGAACACAGTCTCCACCGATTCACGCAGTGGTCCCAACGGCTCGCCAAATGTTCCCAGGCACCTCCCCCTTAGTGCATCGGGCCCCAGGGACTTTGCAGGGGTCCCAGCGCTTGCCAACGGGTCCCTGGCACCTCCCCCAGCACGGAAGGGCCCAGCAGGAATCACTGTGGGGTCCCAGTTGCTCGCCAAAGGGTCCCTGGCACCTCCCTAGAGCGCGCACAGGCCCCAGCAACCCAGCTGGGGTCCCAGGTTCCCAGCATGGCCCCAGCGACCCCGCCGCAGGGTCCCAGATCGCTAAATGGTCCCTGGCACCTCAGCAACCCACGACCCAAGAGACAGGGGTCCCAGAGGGCAAATGGTCCCTGGCACATCCTCAAGACGGGGTCCAGCGATTTTCGCTACGGGTTCCAGCGGCCCGCCAAACGGTCCCTGACACCTCCCAGCGAGTGCACCATCCCAGCGACCTCGCAGCAGGGTCCCAGAGGCTCGCCAAATGGTCCCAGGCACATCCCCAGCACACACAGGACACTAGCTTATCCCACGTGGGTCCCAACTGCTCGCAGCAAATGGTCCCTGACACCTCCCCACCACGCCAAGACACAGGACCAAGCGACCCCACAGAGGGTCCCAGAGGCTCGCTTAAATGGTCCCTGGCACCTCCCCAGCGCACACAAACCCCAGCGACATCAGGCTGCTGTCCAAGTTGCTTGCCAAACTGTCCCTGGCACATCACCAGCACGCAGGGGCCCCAGCGACATCAGGTATTGTTCCAGCGGCTCGCAATGGTCCCTGGCACCTCCCCAGCACACACGACGGGCCCAGAGGCGGGGTCCCAGCGGCTCAACAAATGGTCCCTGGCACATCCCCAGTGAGTGCACGGGCCCCCGCACCAGACGTGGTCCCAGCGGGTTCCCAAATGGTCCCTGGCACCTCCCCAGCTCACGACAGGCCCAGCAACCACGCACGGTGTCCCAGCAGTCCAAATGTTCACTGGCACATCCCCAGTGAGTGCACAGGCCCAGCGACCGCAACCGGGTCCCAGTGGCTTCCCAAATGGTCTATGGCATATCCCCAGCAGCGCCGCACGGGCACAGCGACTTCGCCTGGGTCCCAGCGGACCGCCAAATGGTCCCTGACACCTCCCCAGATCGCGAGGCACAGGGCCCAACAGACTCGCACGGGTCCCAGAGGCTCGCCAAATGGTCCCTGGCCCTCCACAGCATGCACACTGGGACCAGCGACCCAGGGTTACAGCGGCTCGCCAAATGGTCCCTGGCAGCCCCCCCGCGCAGACGGGCAGAGCGACCACATGCGGGGTCGCAGCGGCTCGCCAAATGGTCCCTGGCACATCCCCAGCATGCACACAGGGCCCCAAGAGACCACTGTCACTGGGTCCGGCCCAACTAGGGTTCCCAACGACAAATGGTCCCCTGGCACCACCCCAGCACGCCAAGACAGGCTCCCAAGCGACCCCATGCGGGGTCCTAGCGGCCCGCCAAACGGTCCCCTGGCACCTCCCCAGCAATCGCAAAACCCCAGCGACCTCGCAAGGCAGGGTCCCAGAGGCTTGCCAAATGGTCCCTGGCACATCCCCAGCACGACAGGGCCCAGCAACCACGCACGGTGTTCAAGGTTCCAGCAAATGGTCCCTGACACATCCCCAGTGATCGCACGAGCCCAAACGACCTGCAGGGTCCCAAAGGGTCGCCAAATGGTCCCTGGCACCATCCCAGCACGCACACGGGCCCCAGCGACCAAGCCGGGGGTTCCAGCGGCCCGCCAAATGGTCCCTGACACCTCCCCAGGATCACGACAGGCCCAAACCAACCACAGAAGTGTTCCAGCAGGCCAAATGGTCCCTGGCACCTCCCCAGTGTGAGTGCACGGCCCCAGCGACTTTGTGTGTGGTTCCAGCGGCCGCCAAATGGTCCCTGACACATCCCCAGCACCCACACGACCCCAGCAACATCGACGGTGTCCCAAGGGTCGCCAAAACAGTCCCTGGTACATCCCCAGTGCATGCACAGGTCCCAGCAACTTCGAACGGGGTAACAGCGGCTTGGCAAATGGTCCCTGACATCTCCCCAGCGATCACACTGGGCCCCAGAGACCAGCGACTGGGTCCGAGGTGACCCAAAGGGGTCCCAGCGACACCAAATGGTCCCGGCGGGCCCCAGCACCACGCGACGGGCCCCAGCGACCCCATGCGTGGGGTCCCCAGCGGGCCAAATGGTCCCTGGACACCTCCCCAGCACGCACGCAGGGCCCCAACGACTTCGCAGGGTCCCAGAGGCTCGCCAAATGGTCCCTGGCACATCCCCAGCACGGGCACGGGGCCCAGCAACCCCACGTCTGGGTTCCAGCTGCCAAATGGTCCCTGACACCTCCCGATCATGCACGAGCCCAAACGACCCCGCACAGGGTCCCAAAGGGTCGCCAATGGTCCCTGGCACCTCCCAGCTCACCAGACGGGGCCCCAGCGAAACCACAGGGTCCCAGAGGCTCGCCAAATGGTCCCTGGCACATCCCCATCACGCCGCACAGGCCCCCAGCATTTTTCGGGTCCCAGAGGCTGCCAAATGGTCCCTGACACCTCCAGCAGTGCACGAGGCCCCAGCGACCCTTTGCAGGGTCCCAGAGGCTCGCAGAATGGTCCCTGGAACATCCCCAGCACACAACAGGCCCCAGGAATTTGGACGGGTAACAACTGCTCGCAAATGGTCCCCTGGCACCCTCCCCAGCACGCGCACACGGGACCCAGCGACCCCCATTGGGTCCCAGTGGCTCGCCAAATGGTCCCTGGCACCTCCCCAGCACGCACACAAACCCCAGGGAATTTGCATGCAGGTCCAAGCGGCTCGCCAAACTGTCCCTGGCACCTCCCCAGCATGCACATGGGGCCCCAGCGACCCAGCACAGGACCAGCGGCTCGCCAAATGGTCCCTGGCACCTCCCCAGCACACACAGGCCCCAGAGACCTGTGGGGGGGTCAAGCGGCTCACCAAATGGTCCCTGGCACATCCCCAGCATCGCAGACGGGCCCCAGCGACCAAGAGGGGTCCCAGCGGGTCTCAAATGGTCCCTGGCACATCCCCAGCACGCACGGGGCCCAGCAACCCAGAGACCGGTGTCCCAGAGAGCGGTTCGCAAATGGGTCCCTGGCACATCCCCAGCATGTGCACAGCCCCAGCGACCACGCAGGGTCCCAGTGGCCGCCAAATGGTCCCTGGGCCCTCCCCAGCATGCACACGGGCCCAGGGGACCCAGCAGGGTGCCAGGCTCGCCAAAAGGTCCCTGGCACCTCCTCAGTGATCGACGGGGCCCCAGCGACCACGCAGGGGTCCCAGAGGCTCGCCAAAATGGTCCCTGGTCCATCCCCAGCATGCACTAGGCCCCAGCGACTGGGTCCGAGGCGCTGCGGGTCCCAGCTGCCTCGTCAAATGGTCCCTGGCACCTCCCCAGCACGCACACGGGCCCCAGTGACATCAGGCAGGGTCCCAGCAGCTCGCCAAATGGTCCCTGGCACCACAACAGCACGCACACGGGCCCCAGCAACTTTGCATTGGGTCCCAGTGGCTCGCAAATGGTCCCTGACACCCCCAGCCGGTGCACAGACCCCAGAAATTTGCACAGGTAAAAGTCCTGTGAGGTTCGCCAAATGGTCCCTGGCACCGCCCCAGTGTGCACGGGCCCCAGCGACCCCGCAGGGTTCCAGCAGCCCGCCAAATGGTCCCTGACATCCCCCAGCACGACACGGACCCCAGCAACATCGCTGGTGTCCCAACAGTTCGCCAAATAGTCCCTGGCACATCCCCAGTGCATGCACGGGTCCCAGCGATTATTGAACGGGTCAAAGCGGCTTGCCAAATGGTCCCTGACACCTCCCAGCGACGCAACACGGCCCAACGACCAAGCCGGGGTCCCAGAGGCTCGCCAAATGGTCCCTGGTCCCTCCCCAGCAAGCACTGGGCCCCAGTGACATTGTCGGGTCCCAACTGCTGCCAAATGGTCCCTGAAATCCATGCTGCACAGACCAGGGCCCAAGCCCAGCTGCGGTGTCCCATTGGCTGGCCAAATGGTAAATGGCACCTCCCACCACGCACACACGGGCCCCAGCGACTGGGGGTTCCAGCGGCCCGCCAAACTGGTCCCTGACACTCCCCAGGACTGCACGGGCCCCAGCGACCTCACAGAGGGTCCCAAAGGGTCGCCAAATGGTCCCTGGCACCCTCCCCCAGTGCGCACACGGCCCCAGCGACATCGCCGGGGGTCCCAGCGCCCGCCAAATGGTCCCTGGCACATCCCCCAGGGATCGCACGGGCCCAAACGACTCGCCAGAAAGTCCAGGGGCAGCCAAATGGTCCCTGGCACCTCCCAGGCACGCAGGGGCCCCAGGACCCACGCACGGGTCCCAGAGGCTCGCCAAATGGTCCCTGGCACATCCCCAGCTGCACCCGGTACCAGCGACACGCACTGGGTCCCAGAGGCTCGCCAAATGGTCCCTGGCACATCCACAGCACGCGCACGGGGCCCAGCGACCAAGTGGGGTCCCAGCGCGGCGCCAAATGGTCCCTGACACCCCCCCAGCACGCACACAGGCCCCAGCGAACCCAAGAGGGGTCCCAGAGGTTCGCCAAATGGTCCCTGGCACACAGACCCACACGACCCCAGCAACCCAGGTGTCCCAACAGCTCGCCAAATGGTCCCTGGCACATCCCCAGTGCATGACACGGACCCCAGAGACCACACGGGTCCCAGAGGCTCGGCAAATGGTCCCTGGCACATCACCAGCACGTGACGACGCCCCAGCGACATCGCCAGGGTCCCAGAGGTCCGCAAATGGTCCCTGACACCTCCCCAGCCCAGCACTGGGCCCCAGTGACATCACGGGTCCCAGCGGCTCGCCAAATGGTCCCTGGAACATCCCCAGAGGCACAGGCCCCAGCGTCCCCGTGGTGTCCCAACAGCTCGCCAATGGTCCCAGGCACCTCCCCACCACGCACACAGGCCCCAGGCGACTCACAGGTTCCAGCGGCCCGCCAAATGGTCCCTGGACCTCCCCAGGACACGCAGAAGGGCCCAAACGACATCGCTGAGGGTCCCAAAGGGTCGCCAAATGGTCCCTGGCACCACAACAGCATGAACAGGGCCCCAGCGACTTCGCGTGGGGCTTCCAGCGGCCGCCAAACGGTCCCTGACACCCCCCAGCACGCACGACGAGCCCAGAGACCCGCAAGGGGTCCCAGGGCCCAAAAATGGTCCCTGGCACATCACCAGCACGGGACGGGCCCCAGCGATTTTGTGTATGGTTCCAGCGGGTTCCCAAATGGTCCCTGGCTCCTACCCAGCTCACGCACAGGGCCTAGCAACCACGACGGTGTCCCAGCAGCTCAAGAATGTTCACTGGCACATCCCCAGTGAGTGCACAGGCCCAGCGACCCCGCTGGGTCCCAGCAGCTCGCCAAATGGTCCCTGGCACCTCCCCAGGCCACGACATGTGGCCCAGTGACCCAGCGCTGGGTGCCAGCGGCCAGCCAAATTAACCCTGGCACATACCCAGCACGCACATCGGGCCCCAAAAACACCGCGTGGGGGATCCAGCGAACCGCCAAATGGTCCCTGACATATCCCCAACGATCGCACGAGCCCAAGAGACCGTGCAGGGTCCCAGAGGCTCGCCAAATGGTCCCTGGTACATCCTCATCACGCCAAGACGGGCCCCAGCAGACCTGCAGGGTTCCAGAGGCCCGCAAAATGGTCCCTGACACCTCCCCCAGCGAGTGCACCATCCCCAGCGATTCGCGCAGGGTCCCAGAGGCTCGCCAAATGGTCCCTGGAACATCCCCAGCACACACAGGGGCTTCAACCATCGTTTTGGTCCCAACTGCTCGGAAATGGTCCCTGACACCTCCCCAGCAGTGCACAAGACAGGACCAAGTGACCCCACACAGGGTCCGGAACGTTCCGCCAAATGGTCCCTGGCACCTCCCCAGCGGCGCACACAAACCCCAGCGACATCGGTTGTCCAAGCGGGCTTGCCAAACTGTCCCTGGCACCTCACCAGCACGTGTAGGGGCCCCAGCGACATCACAGATTGTTCCGGGCGGCTCGCAAATGGTTCCTGGCACCTCCCCAGCACACACGGGCCCCAGAGACCCTTCGGCGGGTCAATGCGGCTCAACAAATGGTCCCTGGCACATCCCAGCGCTGCACGGGCCCCCCGCTTCAAGACGTGGTCCTAGCGGGTTCCCAAATGGTCCCTGGCTCCCACCCAGCTGACGACAGGGCCTAGCAACCACGCACGGTGTCCCAGCAGCTCGCAAATGTTCACTGGCACATCCCCAGTGAGTGCACAGGCCCAGCGACCGCCGCCGGGTCCCAGTGGCTTCCCAAATGGTCTATGGCCCTCCTAAGCGTGCAAGACGGGCACAGCGACTGCGCCGGGGTCCCAGCGGATCGCCAAATAATCCCTGCCACCCCCAGCGACGTAACAGGGCCCAACAACACCGCACGGGTAACAGCGGCCCGCCAAATGGTCCCTGGGCCCTCCACAGCATGCACACTGGGACCAGCGACCCAGCGGGGTTACAGCGGCTCGCCAGATGATACCTGGCAGCCCTGGCAGCCGCCCAAGACGGGCAGAGCGACCACCACGCGGTGTCGCACAGCGGCTCGCCAAATGATACCTGGCACATCCCCAGCATGCACACGGCCCCAGAGACCACGACTGGGTCCGAGCGACCAAGGCCGGGTCCCAGCGGCTCGCCAAATGGTCCCTGGCACCACCCCAGCATCGTGACGGCCCCCGAACAACGTGGGGTCCCAGAGGCCCGCCAAATGGTCCCTGGCACCTCCACAGCACGCACACAGGCCCCAGCGAACCCGTGTGGGGTTCCTGACTGGCTCGCCAAATGGTCCCTGGTTCTCCCCAGCATGCACATGGGGCCCAGTGACTTGCGCAGGGTGCCAGCGGCTCGCTAAATGATCCCTGGCACATCCCCAGCACACGGACGGGGCCCAGGAACCCCGCGGTGGGCAAGAGTGGTTCACCAAATGTCCCTGGCACATCTCCAGCATCGCACGGACCCCAGCAACTCGCTGAGGGGTTCCAGAGGCCCGCCAAATGGTCCCTGACACCTCCCCAGTGCAAAGCACGGTGCCCAGGGACCCAGCACAGGGTGCCAACTGCTCGCCAAAAGAACCCTGGCACCTCCCCAGCACACGACAGGCCCCAACGGCGCAGGGTCCCAGAGGCTCGCCAAATGGTCCCTGGAACATCCCCAGCAGGCACACGGGCCCCAGCGACATTGCATGGTGGTCCCAGTGGCTCCAAATGGTCCCTGACACCTCCAGCCTGTGCACGGTGCCCAGGGACCCAGCGCAGGAGTGCCAGAAGCTCCCAAAAGAACCCTGGCACCTCCCCAGCACGCACAAGGGCCCCAGCGACTTCGGGGGGTTCCAGCGGCCGCCAAATGGTCCCTGGACACCTCCCCAGCGATCACACAAGCCCCAGCGACCTCAGGCAGGGTCCCAGAGGCTCGCCAAATGGTCCCTGGTCCTCCCTCAGCGCAAGCACAGGTCCCCAGCGACATCGCACGGGGTCCCAACGGCTCGCAAATGGTCCGTGGCACATCCCCAGCGCAGGCACGGGCCCCGCGAGGACCCAGGGGTCAAAGAGGCTTGCCAAATGGTCCCTGGCACATCAGCAACACGCACACGGACCCCAGAGACGCCACAGTCCGGGTCCCAACTGCTCGCAAATGGTCCCTGGCACACCACCAGACGCACGGGCCCCAGGGACCCAGCACTGGGTCAAAGCGGCTTGCCAAATGGTCCCTGACCTCCCCCCCACACGCACAGGGCCCAGCGACTCAAGACGGAGTCCCAGAGGCTCGCCAAATGGTCCCTGGCACCTCCACAGCATGCACACAGGCCCCAGCTAACTTTTGGGGTTCCTGCTGCTCGCCAAATGGTCCCTGGCACCTCCTCAGCGCACACAAACCCCAGCGACATCAGGAGTGCCAGCATGCACAAAACCCTTAAACTCGTGTCCCTGGCAAACCTCACCAGCACGCAGTAGGGCCCCAGCGACATCGCTATATTGTTCCAGCGGCTCGCAATGGTCCCTGGCTCCTACCCAGCTCACGCACAGGGCCCAGCAACCACGCACGGTGTCCCAGCAGTCGCAAATGTTCACTTGGCACATCCCCAGTGAGTGCACAGGCCCAGCGACCCTGCTGGGTCCCAGCAGCTCGCCAAATGGTCCCTGGCACCTCCCCAGGCCCATGATGTGGCCCAGTGACCCAGCGCGGGGGTGCCAGCGGCCAGCCAACCAACCCTGGCACATACCCAGCACGCACACAAGGGCTCCAGAAACACCGCTGGGTTCCAGCGCCTGCCAAATGGTCCCTGGCATATCCCCAGCACGCCAAGACGGGCCCCAGCGACTTCAGGCAGGGATCCAGCGAACCGCCAAATGGTCCCCCTCCCCAACGATCGACGAGCCCAAGAGACCTCACACAGGGTCCCAGAGGCTCGCCAAATGGTCCCTGGTACATCCTCATCCCAGCAGATCGGCCCCAGCATTTTCATGTGGGGTTCCAGCGGCCCGCAAAATGGTCCCTGACACCTCCCCAGCGAGTGCACGATCCCCAGCGACCTCGCAAGGAGGGGTCCCAGAGGTCGCCAAATGGTCCCTGGAACATCCCCAGCACACAGGGGCCCCAGAAACATCGCGGAGGGTCCCAACTGCTCGCCAAATGGTCCCTGACACCTCCCCAGCACGCCAAGACAGGACCGTGACCCCCACAGGGTCCCGAACGGCTCGCCAAATGGTCCCTGGCACCTCCCAGTGCGCACACAAACCCCAGCGACATCGCGTTGTCCAAGCGGCTTGCCAAACTGTCCCTGGCACTCACCAGCACGTGCAGGGGCCCCAGCGACATGGGCATATTGTTCGGGCGGCTCGCAAATGGTCCCTGGCACCTCCCCAGCACACATAGGGCCCAGAGACCCCGCACGGGGTCAAGCTGCTCAACAAATGGTCCCTGGCACATCCCCAGTGAGCACAGGCCCCAGCGACTTCAAGACGGGGTCCTAGCGGGGTTCCCAAATGGTCCCTGGCACCTCCCCACCCAGCTCACGCACAGGGCCCAGCAACCACGCACGGTGTCCCAGCAGCTCGCAAATGTTCACTGGCACATCCCCAGTGAGTGCACAGGCCCAGAAACATCGCGCCGGGTCCCAGTGGTTTCCCAAATGGTCTATGGCCCTCCCAGCGTGCGCAGGGGGCCCCAGCGACAATCGCCACCTGGGGTCCCAGCGGACCGCCAAATGGTCCCAAAATGGTCCCACCTCTCCACAGCATGCAACAGGGCCCAACAACCCCGCGACGGGTCCCAGAGGCTCGCCAAATGGTCCCTGGCACATCCCCAGCATGCACACTGGGACCAGCGATTGGTGGGTGGGGTCCCAGCGGCTCGCCAAATGGTCCCTGACACCTCCCCAGCGACGCACGAGCCCCAACGACCCAGGGTCCCAGAGGCTCGCCAAATGGTCCCTGGCACATCCCCAGCAGGCACATCGGGGCCCAGCGACCCCACTCTGGGTCCGACTGGCTCGCCAAATGGTCCCTTGACTCCTCCCCAGCATGCACAAGTGCCCAAGTGACTGCAGGGTTCCAGCGGCTCGCCAAACTGTCCCTGGCACCTCCCCAGCACACGGACGGGCCCAGGAAACCCCGGCGGGGTTCCAGTGGCCCACTAAACTGTCCCTGACATCCCCAGCGATCGAACGGGCCCCAGCGACCACGCCGCAGGGTCCCAGAGGCTCGCCAAATGGTCCCTGGTCCCTCCCCAGCAAGCACTAGGCCCCAGCGAAATCGCACGGGGTCCCAACTGCTCGCAAATGGTCCCTGGCACATCCCCAGCACACGACAGGCCCCAGTGGCATTCAAAGACGTGGTCCAAACTGCTCGCAAATGGTCCCTGGCACATCCCCAGCACGCACACGGGCCCCAGCAACTTTGCATTGGGTCCCAGTGGCTCGCAAATGGTCCCTGACACATCCCCAGCCTGTGCACGGACCCCAGGGAATTTGCACAGGGTAACAGCAGCTTCCCAAATGGTCCCTGGCACCTCCCCAGCACGTGTAGGGCCCAGCGAAATCAAGGGGTCCCAGCGGGCTCGCCAAATGGTCCCTGGCACCTCCACAGCACGCACACAGGCCCCAGCGAACTTGTGGGGTTCAAGCGGCTCGCCAAACTGTCCCTGGCATATCCCTCAGCAAGCACACATGGGGCCCAGCGACCAGCGCAGGGTCCCAGTGGCTCGCCAAATGATCCCTGGCACATCCCCAGCATGCACACACGGGCCTCAGAGACCACGCGGGTCAAGAGCGGTTCGCCAAATGGGCCCTGGCACATCCCCAGCATGCGCACGGACCCCAGCGACCGCATAGGGTTCCCAGCGGCTTCCCAAATGGTCCCTGACACCTCCCCAGAACGCACACAGGCCCCAGAAACCACGCAGGGTCCCAGAGGATCGCCAAATGGTCCCTGGCACATCCCCCAGCGCCCACAACCCGGGGGTCCCAGCAGCTCGCCAAATGGTCCCTGGCACATCCCATGCACACACGGACCCCAGAGACCCTACGCGGGGTCCCAACTGTTCGCCAAATGGTCCCTGGCACATCCCAGCACGCACGGGCCCCAGGAACATCGCGCGGGGTTCCAGCGGCTTGCCAAATGGTCCCTGGCACCTCCCCACGCACCACGCGACGGGCCCAGCGACTCATATTGGGGTCCCAGCTGCTCGCCAAATGGTCCCTGGCACATCCCCAGCGATCGCACACGAGCCCCAGTGACCTCAGGCAGGGTCCCAGAGGCTCGGCAAATGGTCCCTGGCACATCCCCAGCATGCACATGGGCCCCAGTGGCATTGCAGGCGGGGTCCAAACGGCTCACCAAATGGTCCCTGGCACCTCCCCAGCATGCACGGTGCCCAGCGACCGAGCGCACGTGGGGTCCCAGCGGCTCGCCAAATGGTCCCTGGCACCCTCCCCACAGACAAGGGCCCCAGCGACTTCAAGACGGGGTCCCAGTGGCCTCACCAAATGGTCCATGGCACCTCCCCAATGCACGCATGAGCCCCAGCGACCCCAGGCAGGGTCCCAGAGACTCGCCAAATGGTCCCTGGCACCTCCCCCAGCACCCCAAGCACGGGCCCCAGCGACATCCCTGGGGGTCCCAGCAGTGCTCGCCAAAATGGTCCCTGGGCCCATCCCAGCGCACGCATACCACGGGCCCCTCAGACTGCACAGGGGGTGCCAGCGGCTCGCCAAATGGTCCCTGGCACATCCCCAGCACACGCACGGACCCCAGAGGTCTCACGCAAGGGTCCCAACTGCTCAAAGGGTCCCTGGCACATCCCCAGCATGCGCACTGGGCCCCATGACAGGCCCAGCGCAAGGGGTTCCAGCGGCTCGCCAAATGGTCCCTGGCACCTCCCCAGCACTCGCACGGGGCCCAGCGAACGCAGTGGGGGTCCCAGCGGCTCGCCAAACTGTCCCTGGCACCTCCCCAGCACGCACATGGGCCCCAGCGACACCTGGGTGGGGTCCCAGAGTTCGCCAAATGGTCCCTGGCACATCCCCAGCAGGCACACGGGCCCCAGCAACCAGCTGGGGGTCCCAGCTGCTCGCCAAATGGTCCCTGACACCTCCCCACGCGCACGGTGCCCAGGGACCCAGCACAGGGTGCCAGCGGCTCGCCAAAAGAACCCTGGCACATCCCCAGCACGCACAAGGGCCCCAGCGACATCGCGTAGGGTCCCAGAGGCTCGCCAAATGGTCCCTGAACATCCCCAGCAGGCAGACGGGCCCCAGCGACCCAGGTGGCGGGGTCCCAGAGGCTCGCAAATGGTCCCTGGCACCTCCCCACGCAAGCACAGGTGCCCAGGGACCCAGCGCAGGGGTCCCAGCGGCTCGCCAAATGAACCCTGGCACCTCCCCAGCATGCACAAGGGCCCCAGCGACCCAGTGGGGTTCCAGCGGCTTTCCAAATGGTCCCTGACCCCCTCCCCAGCGATCGCACAGGCCCCAGCGACCTCAGGCAGGGTCCCAGAGGTCGCCAAATGGTCCCTGACATAGTCCCCAGCGCAAATGCACGGGCCCCAGCGACATCGCACGGGTCCCAACAGATCGCAAATGGTCCCTGGCACATCCCCAACACGCACGGGCCCCAGCGACGCCACTTGCAGGGTCCCAACTGCTCGCAAATGGTCCCTGGCACATCCCCAGTGTCACGACGGGCCCCAGCGACATTCCCTGCGGGGTTCCAGTGCTTGCAAATGGTCCCTGGCACCCCCCCAGCACACGCAGACGGCCCCAGAAACCCCAAGGGGTCCCAGAGGCTCGCCAAATGGTCCCTGGCACCCCCCCAGCGCACAGGCCCCATGTGTCCCAGGGTCCAGATCGCTCGCAAATGGTCCCTGGCACATCCCCAGCACGCACACGGGCCCAGAGAGACCCACACGGGGTCCCAGTGGCTCGCCAAATGGTCCCTGGCACATCCCCAGCATGCACGGGCCCCAGCGACATCGCCTGGGGTCAAAGCGGCTTGCCAAATGGTCCCTGGCACCTCCCACAGCAAGCGCACGGGCCCAGCATCTCCGCTGCAGGGTCCCAGCGGCTCGCCAAATGGTCCCTGGCACCTCCCCAATGATGAACGGGCCCCAGCGACATCGCGCTGGGGTCCAGAGGCTTGCCAAATGGTCCCTGGCACCTCCCCACTGCAAGCACGGGCCCAGCATCTCCGCGTGTGGTCCTAGCGCCTCACAAATGGTCCCTGGCACATCCCCAGCTCGAGCACGGAGCCCAGTGACCCGTGGCGGGGACCCAACGGCTCGGCAAACCGATCCTGGGCGCCCCAGCATGCACATGGGCCCCAGCGACCCACGTGGGTGTCCCTGCACCTCACCAAAATATCCCTGGCACCTCCCCAGCAGGCAGACGGGCTGCAGCGACCCAGCGGGGGTCCCAGCGGCTCGCCAAATGATCCCTGGCACCTCCCCAGTGCCAAGACAGGCCCCAGCGACCCCCGACGGGGTCCCAGCGGTCGCCAAATGGTCCATGGCCCTCCCCCAATGCACGAGGAGGCCCCCGACCCCGCACCGGGTCCCAGCGACTCCCCAAATGGTCCCTGGCACCTCCCCAGCCCACAAGACGGTCCCCAGCGACGTCGCTGGGGTCTCAGCAGCTCGCCAAATGGTCCCTGGCTTCCCCAGCGCGCCACGGATACCAGCGACTGCATGGGTCCCAGCTGCTCGCCAAATGGTCCCTGGCACATCCACACAGCGCGCACGGACCCCAGGGTCTCCGCTGGGGTCACAGTGGCTCGCAAAAACGGTCCCTGCTACCTCCCAAGCACGCACGGGGCCCAGCGACTGGGCCGCAAGGTGGTTCCAGCGGCTCGCAAATGGTCCCAGGCACATTCCCCAGCGCAAGCACGGGCCCCCAGATACACCAGGCAGCATCCCAGCGACCACCAAATTGCCCCTGGCACCTCCCCCAGCACGTGCAGACGGGCCCCAGAGATGGAGCTGCTCGCCAAATGGTCCCTGGGCCCTCCCCAGCGGGCGCACGGAGCCCAGTGACCCCATACGCGGGTCCCAGCGACCGCCAAATCGTCCCTGGCACCTCCCCAGCGAGCACGGGCCTCAGAATCCCCCACGCTGGGTCCTAGCGGCTCGCCAAACGGTCGCTGGCACCTTCCCAGCACGCGCACTGGCCCAACGACTCACAAGAGAGTCCCAGTGCTCGCCAAATAGTCCCTGGCACATCCCCAGCGGGGACGGGGCCCAGTGGCCCCATGTGGGGTCCAAGCGTTTGCCAAATAGTTCCTGGCACCACCCCAGCGCCACGACAGGGACCCAGTGACCCCAAGGGGGTCCCAGAGGCTCGCCAAAATATCCCTGGCATCTCCCAGCGCACGCACGGGGCTCAACGACTGTACACGGGTCCTAGCGGTTCGCAAATGGTCCCTGGCACATCCCCCAGCACCGTACGGGCCCCAGCGACACGCCCAGGGTCCCAGGTGCTTCCCAAACGGTCCCTGGCACATCCTCAGCACGCGGACGGGCCCAGCGACCCGCGCGGGGTCCCAGCGCTTCCAAATGGTCCCTGGCACCTCCCCAGCGCCAAGACAGGGTCCATCTACCCCGCGGGTCCCAGCGGTCGCCAAATGGTCCCTGGCACCTCCCCAGCGAGAGCGGGGCTCCAGCGACATCCAGGGTCCCAGCGCTCGCCAAATGTTCCTGGCACCTCCCCAGCACGGGGCACAGGGCCCAGCGACCCAGCTTGGGGTCCCAGCGCCTCGCCAAACGGTCCCTGGCACCTCCCCAGCACGCCAAGACATGGACACTAGCGATCCCACGTGGGTTCCCAGCGGCTCGCCAAATACCCTTGGCACCTCCCCAGCGCACGCACAGGCACCAGCAACCCCACGCTTGGGGTCCCAGCGGTTCACCAAACGATCCCTGGCGCATCCCCAGCAAGACAGGCCCCAGCGACCCCATGGGTCCCAGCTGCTCGCCAAATGATCCCTGGCACCTCCCCAGCACATGAACGGGCCCCAGAGACGTCGCCCAGGGTCCACCGGCTTGCAAATGGTCCCTGGCACATCCCCAGCGCACCAAGACGGGCCCGAACAACCCCCCCAGAGGCCCCATGTGGGGTCAAAGCGGCCAGCCAAATGGTCACTGGCCCTCCCCAGAGCCGCACAGCCCCCAGCGACCCCGCGCGGGGTCCCAGAGGCTCGCCAAATGGTCCCTTGCACATCCCCACTTTGCGCTGGAGTCCGAGCAGGCCATCCAAAGGCCCTTTGCACCTTCCCAGCGAACGCACAGTCTCCACCGACTTCACGTAGTGTACAAGCTGGTCGCCAAATGTTCCCAGGCACCTCCCCAGCGCGTGCACGGGCCCCAGCGACTTTGCATGGGGTCCCAGCGGCTCGCCAAATGGTCCCTGGCACTCCCCAGCACGCCGCATGGACACAGCGATCCCCAGTGGGGTCCCAGAGGCTCGCCAAATGGTCCTGGGCACATCCCAGCGCACTTTGCACCAGCAACCCCGCAGGGGGTCCCAGCGGTCCAAAGGCCCTTGGCGCATCCCCAGCATGCGCACAGGCCCCAGCGACTTCACGCAGGGTCCCAGCTGCTCGCCAAATGATCCCTGGCACCTCCCCGACATGAACGGCCCCAGCGACTTTGCCGCGGGTTCCACCGGCTTGCGAAATGGTCCCTGGCACCTCCTCACTGATGCCCAAGACGGGCCCGAACAACCTGCGCAGGCCCCAGGGGTCCCAGCGGCAGCCAAATGGTCACTGGCCCTCCCCAGCGCAGGCCAAGGCTCCCAGCGACCCCTGCGGGGGTCCCAGAGGCTCGCAAATGGTCCCTGGCATTGCACATCCCCAGCACTTTGCGCTGAGTCCGAAAGGCCATCCAAAGGCCCCTGGCACCTCCCCAGCGAACGCACAGTCTCCACCCTTCACGCAGGGTCCCAGCGGCTCGCCAAATGTTCCCAGGCACCTGGCACGCACGCACGGGCCCCAGCGATTTTGCACGGGTCCCAGCGGCTTGCCAACGGGTCCCTGGCACCTCCCCAGCACACGAGACAGGCTCCCAGCGACCCACGTGGGGTCCCAGCTGCCTCGCCAAATGGTCCCTGGCACCTCCCTAGAGCGCACAGGCCCCAGCAACCCAGCGTGGGGTCCCAGCGACCGCCAAAATGACCCTGGCACCTCCCCAGCGCATTGGGCCCAGCGCCGCAGGGTCCCAGCGGCCCCATGGGGTCCCAGCTGCCCAGCCAAATGGTCCCTGGCACGGGGTCCCCAGCTCGCCAAACAGTCCCTGGAGGCTACTCCAGCGACTTGCACATTAGCCAAGAGGGGTCACAGCAGCTCGCCAAATCCTCGCAGGCAGTTCCCCAGCGCACGACGACACTAGCGACCCCACGCTGGGTCCAAGCTGCTCAGCAATGGTCCCTGGTACTCCCCAGCACGCGCACGGGGGCCCAGCGACTGCGTGCGGGGTCCGAGCGGCTCGCCAAAGGGTCCCTGGCACCTCCCCAGAGCACGCACAGTCCCCAGCGAATCAGCGTGGGGTCCCAGTTGCTCGCCAAAATGACCCTGGCACCATCCCAGCGCCGCGACGACTGGCCCAGCGACCCGTGCAGGGTCCCAGCGGCTCGACAAATCGTCCCTGGCCCTCCCAGCGTGCAAGACAGGCCCGGAGACCCTCCGCTGGGTCACAGCGGCTCGTCAAATGGTGCCTGGCACCCCCGTTGCCAAGACGGGCACCAGCGACCGTGGTGCGGCGCCTGAGCGGCTCGCCAAAATGGTCACTGGCACCTCCCCAGCATGAGCACGGGCCCAGCGACATGGCGTGCAGTCCCAGCGGCTTTCCACTGTCCCTGGCACCTCCCCAGAGCACGCACAGTCCCCAGCGAATCAGTGTGGGGTCCCAGTTGTCGCCAAATGACCCTGGCACCTCCTCAGCGGCCAAGACAGGGCCCAGTGTCCCTGCGGGGTCACGAGCGGACTCGCCAAATGGTCCCTGGCCCCTGCCCAGCGCGACGGGCCCCCTGCGACCAAGACGGGGTCCCAGCGGCTCGCCAAATAGTCCCTGGCACCTACCCAGCACACGCACAGACACTAGCGACCCCACGCTGGGTCCAAGCAGCTTAGCAATGGTCCCTGGTACCTCCCCATTGCCAAGACGGGGCCCAGCGACCACGCATGGGTCCGAGCGTGCCTCCAAATAGTACCTGAACCTCCCCAGCACGAGCACGGGCCCCAGCGCCCCCCACTGGGGTCCCAGCGGCTCGCCACATGGTCCCTGGCACCTCCCCAGCACACGCATTGGGCCCAGCGACACCGCTTTGGGTCCCAGCGGCTCGCCAAAATATCCCTAGCACCACCCCAGCGAGAGCACGGGCCCCAGCTTCTTCGTGTATAGTCCCAGTGCGCGCAGATGGGGGAACAGCGACCCCCCGAGGAGTCCCACCAACTCGCCAAATGTCCCTGGCACCTACTCAGCGAGCACGGTCCCTGAGACCCCGCTTGGGGTCTGAGCGGCTCTCCAAAGGGTCCCTGGCACCCCCAGCGAACGCACAGACTCCACCGATCCCAAGAATGTACAAGCGGCTCGCCAAATGTTCCCAGGCACCTCCCCAGCGTGTGCACACTGCCCAGCGACCCAGCTTGGGGTCCCAGCGGCTTGCCAAACGGTCCCTGGCACCTCCCCAGCACGCCAAGACGGACACCAGCGACCCCATGTGGGTTCCCAGCGGCTCGCCAAATACCCTTGGCACCTCCCCAGCACACGCACAGGGCCAAACGACCGGCAGCTCGCCAAATGGTCCCCAGGACCTCCCCAGCGCCGCACACGGGCACCAGCAACCCCACGCAGGGTCCCAGCGGTTCACCAAACCGCCCCTGCCGCATCCCCAGCATGCGCAAGACAGGCCCCAGCGACCACGCACCGGGTCCCAGCTGTTCGGCAATGATCCCTGGCATCTCCCCAGCACATGAACGGGACCCCAGCGACCCCCGCTGGGGTTCCACCGGCTCACCAAATGGTCCCTGGCACCCTCACCAACGTGCGGAAGTGCACCGCGACCCCACGCAGGGTCCCAACGGCTCACCAAACCATCCCTGGCACCTCCCCACTGTACGCACGGGCCCCAACAACCCCGCGCAGGGTCCCAGCTCCCCAGCGCATGCACGGGGCCCAGCGACCCAGCTTGGGGTCCCAGCTGCTCACCAAACGGTCCCCTGGCACCTCCCCAGCACGCCGCATGGACACTAGCGATCCCACGGGTTCCCAGCGGCTCGCCAAAGGGTCCTTGGCACCTCCCCCAGCGCACGCACAGGCACCAGCAACCCCACGCAGGGTCCCAGCAGTTCACCAACCGCCCCTGGCGCATCCCCAGCATGCGCACAGGCCCCAGCGACCCCGCACCGGGTCCCAGCTGCTCGCCAAATGATCCCTGGCACCTCCCCAGCACATGAACGGGCCCCAGCGACCCGCGGGGTTCCACCGCTTGCCAAATGGTCCCTGGCACCTCCCCACTGCGCCAAGACGGGCCCGAACAACCCCGCAGCAGGGCCCCATGGGGTCAAAGCGGCCAGCCAAATGGTCCCTGGCCCTCCCCCCAGCACCACAGTCCCCAGCGACCCTCTGCGGGGTCCCAGAGGCTCGCCAAATGGTCCCTTGCACATCCCCAGCACTTTGCGCGAGTCCGAGCGGGGTATCCAAAGGGCCCCTTGCACCTCCCCAGCGAAACGCACAGTCTCCACCGACATGGCACGAGTGTCCAAGCTGCTCGCCAAATGTTCCCAGGCACCTCCCTGAGTGCACGGGCCCCAGCGACTTTGCACGGGTCCCAGCGGCTTGCCAACGGGTCCCTGGCACCTCCCCAGCGCGCACGACTAGCGAGCACACCCCTGGGGTCCAAGCAGCTCGCCAAAGGGTCCCTGGCACCTCCCAGAGCGCACAGGCCCCAGCAACCCAGCTGGGGTCCCAGCGACTCGCCAAATGACCCTGGCACCTCCCCCAGCAAGACGACTGGGCCCAGCGACCAAGCGGGGTCCCAGCGACTCGCCAAACAGTCCCTGGCACCTCCCCAGCGAAGTGCTGTGGCCCCAGCAGCCCCGGCCAGGGGGTCCCAGCAGCTCGCCAAATGGTCCCTGGCACCTCCCCCAGCGCACGCACGGGCCCAGCGACCCCACGCTGGGTCCCAGCTGCTCGCCAAATGGTCCCTGGCACCTCCCCATTGCGACGGGCCCAGGCCCCAGGGGTCCAGCGCGCCAAAGGGTCCCTGGCACCTCCCCAGAGCACGCACAACAGCGGTCCCGAGGGTCCCACCTGCTCGCCAAATGCCCCTGGCACCATCCCAGCAGCGAAAGCACGGTCCCTGAGACCCAGCGGGTCTGAGCGAGTCTCCAAAGGGTCCCTGGCACCTCCCCAGGGAACGCACAGGGCCCACCGACCCAAGACAATGTACAAGCGGCTCGCCAAATGTTCCCTGGCACCTCCCCCAGCACGCAGCACACTGCCCAGCGACCCAGCTTGGGGTCCCAGCGGTTGCCAAACGGTCCCTGGCACCTCCCCAGCACGCCAAGACGGGACCCCAGCGACCCCATGTGGGTTCCCAGCGGCTCGCCAAATGGTCCCTGGCACCTCCCCAGCATGAGCACAGGGCCAAACGACCCGGCAGCAGTCGCCAAATGGTCCCTGGACCTCCCCAGCAGCACGCACAGGCACCAGCAACCCCACGCAGGGTCCCAGCGGTTCACCAAACCGCCCCTGGCACATCCCCAGCATGCGCACAGGCCCCAGCGACCCGCACCGGGTCCCAGCTGTTCGCCAAATGATCCCTGGCACCTCCCCAGCACATGAACGGGCCCCAGCCTGCCCGCGCGGGGTCCCAGCGGCTTGCCAAATGGTCCCTGGCACCTCCCCAACGTGGAAGGCCCCAGCGCACGGGTGGTGGTCCCAACGGGTCCCAAATGGTCCCTCACCAAACCATCCCCAGGCACAAACCCCAGCACCCCAGCGACGGGGTCCAAGCGGCCCCAAAGGGGTCCCTGGCACTCCCCAGCACGTGTGCAGGGGGCCCAGCGACCCCAGCTTGGGGTCCCAGCGGCTCGCCAAATGGTCCCTGGCCCCTCCCCAGCACACACGAGGGGCCCAGCGACCCAAGACGGGGTCCCAGCGGCTCGCCAAATGGTCCCTGGCACATCCCCAGCGACGACACAGGCCCCAGCGACACAAGACCGGGTCCCAGCTGCTCGCCAAATGATCCCTGGCACATCCCCAACACACGACGGGGCCCAGCGACCCCGCACGGGGTCCCAGCGCTGGCCAAACAGTCCCTGACACATCCCCAACGATCGTGACGGCCCAAGAGATGGTCACTGGTAGGGTCCCAGAGGCTCGCCAAATGGTCCCTGGCACATCCCATCACGCCAGACGGGCCCCAGCGAGACAATGGGGTCCCAGCGGCCATCCAAATGGTCCCTGACACCCCCCAGCACGAGTGCACGGGCCCCAGCGACCTCGCAAGAGGGGTCCCAGAGGCTCGCCAAATGGTCCCTGGAACATCCCCAGCACACAGGGGGCCCAGCGCCATCCAGCGCGGGTCCCAACTGCTCGCAAATGGTCCCTGACACCTCCCCAGCACGCACAAGACAGGACCAAGTGACCCCACACAGGGTCCCAACGGCTCAGCCAAATGGTCCCTGGCACCTCCCCAGTGCGCACACAAACCCCAGCGACATCGCTGTTGTCCAAGCGGCTTGCCAAACTGTCCCTGGCACTCCACCAGCACGTGCAGGGGCCCCAGCGACATCGCACGTATTGTTCCAGCGGCTTGCAAATGGTCCCTGGCACATCCCCAGCGCTCAACAAATGGTCCCTGGTCCCCAGCGCATCGGGCCCCCCCGACGGGTCCCAGCGGGTTCCCAAATGGTCCCTGGTCCTCACCCAGCTCACGCACAGGGCCTAGCAACCACGCATGGTGTCCCAGCAGTCGCCAAATGTTCACTGGCACATCCCCAGTGAGTGCACAGGCCCAGCGACTGCGCCGGGTCCCAGTGGCTTCCCAAATGGTCTATGGCCCTCCTAAGCACGCAAGACGGGCACAGCGACTGCTGGCCGGGGTCCCAGCGGATCGCCAAATAATCCCTGCCACCTCCCCAGCGCGTGCACAGGGCCCAACAACACCAAGACGGGGTAACAGCGGCTCGCCAAATGGTCCCTGGCCCCTCCACAGCATGCACACTGGGACCAGCGACCCAGCGCGGGGTTACAGCGGCTCGCCAGATGATACCTGGCAGCTCCCCAGCACGCCGCGGACGGGCAGAGCGACCACATGCGGTGTCGCAGCTGCTCGCCAAATGATACCTGGCACATCCCCAGCATGCACACGGGCCCCAGAGACCACGACTGGTCCGAGCCCCTTCGGCCCCAGCCGGGTCCCAGCGGCTCGCCAAATGGTCCCTGACACCTCCCCAGCGATCGCACGAGAGCCCCAACGACTTCACAGGGTCCCAGAGGCTCGCCAAATGGTCCCTGGCACATCCCCAGCACACAATGGGGGCCCAGCGACCCCACTCTGGGTCCGGACTGGCTCGCCAAATGGTCCCTTGCTCCTCCCCAGCATGCACAAGTGCCCCAGCGACTTCGTGTGTGCGGTTCCAGCGGCTCGCCAAACTGTCCCTGGCACCTCCACAGCACGGACGGGGCCCAGGAAACCCCCATGCGGGTCTCCAGTGGCCCACCAAACTGTCCCTGACACCTCCCGGGCGATCGCACGGGCCTCAGCGACCACGCCGCAGGGTCCCAGAGGCTCGCCAAATGGTCCCTGGTCCCTCCCCAGCGCAAGCACAGGGCCCCAGCGAACGCGACGGGTCCCAACTGCTCGCAAATGGTCCCTGGCACATCCTCAGTGAGGCCACAGGCCCCAGTGGCATTGCAAATGGTTCAAACTGCATTGGGTCCCAGTGGCTCGCAAATGGTCCCTGGCACATACCCAGCACAGCACGGGCCCCAGCAACTTTGCATTGGGTCCCAGTGGCTCGCAAATGGTCCCTGGACACATCCCCAGCCTGTGCACACGGGACCCCAAGGAATTTGTCACAGGGTAACAGCAGCCCCAAATGGTCCCTGGCCCTGTCCCCAGCAGCGCATGGGGCCCAGCGACCCCAGCAGCAGGGTGCCAGCTGCTCGCTAAATGATCCCTGGCACATCCCCAGCACACACACGGGCCTCAGAGACCCCGCGCGTGGCAAGAGCGGTTCGCCAAATGGGCCCTGGCACATCTCCAGCATGCGCACGGACCCCAGCAACTTCGCGAGGGGTTCCAGCGGCCCGCCAAACGGTCCCTGGCAACTCCCCAGCGCGTGCACGGTGCCCAGGGACCCAGCACAGGGTGCCAGCGGCTCGCCAAAAGAACCCTGGCACCTCCCCAGCACGCGCACGGGCCCCAACGACCTCAAGCAAGAGGGTCCCAGAGGCTCGCCAAATGGTCCCTGGAACATCCCCAGCAGGCACACGGGCCCCAGCGACATTGGCGTGGTGGTCCCAGAGGCTCGCCAAATGGTCCCTGACACCTCCACAGTGCGTGCACAGGTCCCCAGGGACCCAGCGCAGGGTCCCAGCGGCTCGCCAAATGAACCCTGGCACCTCCCCAGCACGCAGGGGGGCCCCAGCGACTTCGCTGGGGTTCCAGCAGGGATCGCAAATGGTCCCTGACACCTCCCCAGCGATCATGAACGGACCCCAGAGACCTCAGGCAGGGTCCCAGAGGCTCGCCAAATGGTCCCTGGGCACATCCCCAGCAGGCACAGGTCCCCAGCGACATCGCACGGGGTCCCAACTGCTCGCAAATGGTCCCTGGTGCATCGGCCCCTCACCCCCAGCACAGGCACGGGCCCAGCGACTCCGCAGTGGGGTCCCAGGGTCGCCAAATGGTCCCTGGCACCTCCCAGCACGCACACGGGCCCCAGCGATGGTCCAGGTGTGGGGTGGTCGCCAACGGGGTCCCTGGCACCTCCAATGGTCCCAGCCCCACACAGGACCCCAGCCCCAGCGAAACCTCGGGGTCCCAGAGGCTCGCCAAATGGTCCCTGGCACCATCCCCAGCACGCACACAAACCCCAGCGACATCCACACGGGGGCTCGCCAAATGGTCCCTGGCACATCCCAGCACGCACAGGGCCCCAGCGACATCGTGTGGGGTCCCAGCTGCTCGCAAATGGTCCCTGAACATCCTCAGCACACGACGGGCCCAGCAACCCACAGGGTCCCAGTGGGCCAAATGGTCCCTGGCACAAATGGTCACTGGCCCAGCGACCCCCAGTCCCAGAGCTTGCCAAATGGTCCCTGGCACCTCCCCAGCACATGTGGCCCCACCCAATTGGTCCCAGCGGCTCGCAAATGGTCCCTGGCACATCCCCAGCAACACGGGCCAGAAACACCGCGACCCCAGCGGCTCGCCAAATGGTCCCTGGCATATCCCCAGCACGCCAGACGGGGGTCCCAAGGGTCCCTGCACATCCCCCAAATGGTCCCTAGTGAACATCCACATACCCAGCACGACGGGCCCCAGCAACAGCAGGGTCCCAGCGGCTCGCCAAATGGTCCCTGGCACATCCCCAGTGAGTGCACAGGCGTCCCAGCGATTTGCGCTTAACCGGGGTCCCAGCGCTTCCCAAATGGTCCCTGACACCTCCCCCAGCGAGTGCATCGGCCCCAGCGACCCCAGCGGGACCAAAATGGTCCCTGGCACCTCCCCAGCGACAGTAGGGGCCCCAGAACGCGGGTCCCAGAGGCTCGCCAAATGGTCCCTGGCACCTCCCCAGTGCGCACACGGGCACAGGGACCCAGCGACATCGCACAGGGTCCCAGACGGTCGCCAAATGGTCCCTGGCACCTCCCCCAGCAACGCACACAAACCCCAACGGCACGAGGGGTCCCACCAGCAAATGGTCCCTGGCACATCCCCAGCAGCGGGGCCCCAGCGATCGCAATATTGTTCAAAGCGGGGCTTGCAAATGGTCCCTGGCACCTCCCCAGCATGCACACACGGGCCCAGAGACCCCGGGGTCCCAGCCCAACAAATGGTCCCTGGCACATCCCCGCACGACGTCCCCAGCGACCCAGCGGGGGTCCCAGTGGGTTCCCAAATGGTCCCTGGCTCCTACCCAGCTCACGACATGGGCCCCAGCAACCACGCATGGGGTCCCAGCAGCTCGCTAAATGTTCACTGGCACATCCCCAGTGAGTGCACAGGCCCAGCGACCATTTGGCTACCGGGTCCCAGTGGCTTCCCAAATGGTCTATGGCCCCTCCTAAGCGTGCAAGACGGGCACAGCGACTTCGCCCGGGGTCCCAGCGGATCGCCAAACAATCCCTGCCACCTCCCCAGCGCGGCACAGGGCCCAACAACACCGCGACGGGTAACAGCAGCTCGCCAAATGGTCCCTGGCCCTCCACAGCATGCACACTGGGACCAGCGACCCAGGGCTGGGTTACAGCGCTCGCCAGATGATCCCTGGCAGCTCCCCAGCACTACACGGGCAGAGCGACCACACGCGGTGTCGCAGCGGCTCGCCAAATGATACCTGGCACATCCCTCAGCATGCACACGGGCCCCAGAGACCACGACTGGGTCCGGAGCGACCAAGGGGTCCCAGCGGCTCGCCAAATGGTCCCTGACACCTCCCCAGCATCGCACGAGCCCCAACGACCAAGAGGGTCCCAGAGGCTCGCCAAATGGTCCCTGGCACATCCCCAGCGCGCCAAGAATGGGGGCCCAGCGATTCCCACTCTGGGTCCGGACTGGCTCGCCAAATGGTCCCTTGCTCCTCCCCCAGCATGCACAAGTGCCAGTGACTTCTGCGTGGCGGGGTTCCATGCTCGCCAAACTGTCCCTGGCACTTCCCAGCAAGACGGACGGGGCCCAGGAAACCCCGCGTGGGGGTTCCAGTGGCCCACCAAACTGTCCCTGACACCTCCTCGCGACGCGACACGGGCCTCAGCGACCACGCTGCAGAGGGTCCCAGAGGCTCGCCAAATGGTCCCTGGTCCCTCCCCAGCGCAAGCACTAGGCCCCAGCGAATCAAGACGGGTCCCAACTGCTCGCAAATGGTCCCTGGCACATCCTAGCTCACGACAGGCCCCAGTGGCATTGCGCACGGGTCCAAACTGCTCGCAAATGGTCCCTGGCACATCCATTAGTGACACACGGGCCCCAGCAACTTTGCATTGGGTCCCAGTGGCTCGCAAATATTCCCTGACACATACCCAGCCTGTGCACAGACCCCAAGGAATTTGCACAGGGTACCAGAGCTTCCCCAAATGGTCCCTGGCATCCCCCCAGCGCTGCGTGACGGGCCCAGCGACCCCGCTGGACCCCAGCTGGGCCAAATGGTCCCTGGCACCTCCCAGCAGCGCACACAGGCCCCAGGGCAGGGGGTCCCTCATGCTCGCCAAACTGTCCCTGGCACATCCCCAGCGGCACATGGGGGGGCCCAGAGACCCAGCCGCAGGGTCCCAGCGGCTCGCCAAATGATCCCTGGCACATCCCCAGCCACACACGGGCCTCAGCGACTGGGCAAGAGCCCCGGCCAAATGGGCCCTGGCACCTCCTCCAGCACGCGACGGGGTTCAGCAAGGATCCCAGGGGTTCCAGGGGCCCGCCAAACGGTCCCTGACACCTCCCCAGTGATGCACGGTGCCCAGGGACCCAGCACAGGGGTGCCAGCGGCTCGCCAAAAGAACCCTGGCACCTCCCCAGCACGCCAAAGACGGGCCCCAACGACCTCGCCAATTGATGGGGTCCCAGAGGCTCGCCAAATGGTCCCTGGAACATCCCCAGCAGGCACACGGGCCCCAGCGACATTATGCGGGGTCCCAACTGCTCGCAAATGGTCCCTGACACCTCCACAGCATGCACGGGTGCCCAGGGACCCAGCGCAGGAGTGCCAGCGGCTCGCCAAAAGAACCCTGGCACCTCCCCCAGCACGCACAAGGGCCCCAGCGACTTCGCGTGGGGTTCCAGCGGCCTTCTACACGGTCCCTGACACCTCCCCAGCGATCGCACAAGCCCCAGCGCAGGCCCCAGGCAGGGTCCCAGAGGCTCGCCAAATGGTCCCTGGTCCCTCCCCAGCGCGCAGCACAGGTCCCCAGCGACATCGCACGGGTCCCAACTGCTCGCAAATGGTCCGTGGCACACCCCCAGCGGAGGCCCCCCCCGCGACTGTGGGGTCAGTCGCTTGCCAAATGGTCCCTGGCACCACCCCAGTGTGCATCGGGCCCCAGCGACTTCAAGGGGGTTCCAGCGGCCTGCCAAAGGGTCCCAGACACCCCCAGCGATCGCAGAGACGAGCCCCAGAAACCTCGCAGAGTCCCAGAGGTTCGCCAAATGATCCCTGGCACGCCCCCAGCGACATTAGCACGGTGTCCCAACAGGGATCTCGCAAATGGTCCCTGGCACATCCCCAACACGCACACGGACCCCAGAGACCCCACACGGGTCCCAAGCTGCTCGCAAATGGTCCCTGGACATCACCCCAGTGACGCACGGGGCCCAGCGACATCGCTGGGTTCCAGCGGCTCGCCAAATGGTCCCTGGCACTTCCCCAGCAGCGCGACGGGCCCAGCGAACTGCGGGGGGGTCCCAGCGGTTTCGCCAAATGGTCCCTGGCACATCCCCAGCGATCGAGCACGGAGCCCAGCGACCCCGCAGCGGGGTCCCAACGGCCGGGCCAAATGGATCCTGGCACCCCAGCATGCACATGGGCCCCAGCGACCCCGAGCGGGGTCCTGCACCTCACCAAAATATCCCTGGCACCTCCCCAGCACGACGGGCTGCCCCAGCGACCACACGGGGTCCCAGCGGCTCGCCAAATGATCCCTGGCACCTCCCCAGCGCCAAGACAGGCCCCAGCGACCATCAGACGGGGTCCCAGTGGCCGCCAAATTGTCCATGGCACATCCCTCCCCAATGCACGCAGGCCCAGCTTACCCCGCACCGGGGTCCCAGCGGTTCGCCAAATGGTCCCTGGCACCTCCCCATAGCCACGCACAGGCCCCAGCGACCCGTGGGGGTCCCAGCTGCTCGCCAAATGGTCCCTGGCACCTCCCCCAGCGCACTGGGCCCAGGATACCAGCGACTGCAGGTGGGTCCCAGTGCCTCGCCAAATGGTCCCTGGCACATCCCCAGCATGACGCACGGGGGCCCAGTGACCCCATGCGGGTCCCAGCGGCTCGCCAAACGGTCCCTGGCACCTCCCCAGCGCACAAGACAGGGCCCCAGCGACCCCGCTGTGGGTCCCAGAGGCTCGCCAAATGGTCCCTGGCACCTCCCCAGCACACGCACGGGCCCTCAAGGACCACGTGGGGGGTCCCAGCGCTCGCCAAAATGGTCCCTGGCACCTCCCCAGCACGCACACGGGCCCCAGAAACCCCACGGGTCCCAGCGGCTTCACCAAATGGTCCCTGGCACATCCCCAGCATCGCACACAGGCCCAGCGACCCCCAGAGGGGTCCCAGCTGCTTGCCAAATGGTCCCTCAGCACCTCCCCTATGCACACACAGGGCCCAGTCCCCAGCGCCATGGGTCCCAGCGGCTCTCCAAATGGTCCCTGGCACCTCCCCAGCACTGCGCAAGACGGCCCCTGCGACCACAGGGTCCCAGGGGCTCGCCAAATGGTCCCTGGCACCTCCCCAGCGTGTGCACGGGCCCCAGCGACCCATATCGGGTCCCAGCGGCTCGCCAAATGGTCCCCAGGCACCTCCCCAGCACGCGGCACACTTTGACCCATCGCTGGAGTCCCAGCGGTCCCGCCAATGGTCCCTGGCACCTCCCCAGCACGACATGGGGCCCCAGAGGACCTCACGCAGGGTCCCAGCTGTCAACAAATGGTCCCTGGCACCTCCCCAGCGACACAGGCCCCAGCGACTCACGCAGGGTCCCAGCGGGTTCTTGCAAATGGTCCCTGGCACCTCCCAGATGCGCAGGGCCCCAGCAACATCCACGGGGTCCCAGCGGCTCCCAAATGGTCCCTGGCACCTCCCCCAGCACATGACAGGCCCCAGCGACCCGCTGGGGTCCCAGCTGCTCGCCAAATGGTCCCTGGCACTCCCAGCACATGAACGGGCCCCAGCGACCCCCATGTGGGGTCCCAGCGCTTGCCAAATGGTCCCTGGTCCCACCCAGCACGCACTGGCCCCAGCGACCCCGCGTGGGGTCCCAGCGGCTCACCAAATGATCCCTGGCACCTCCCCAGTACGACGCAGCCCCAACAACCTCCGCAGGGGAGTCCCAGAGGCTCGCCAAATGGTCCCTGGAACATCCCTCCCCATCGCAGAGCCCAGTCCGACCGGCATCGCACGGGTCCCAGCGGGCTCGCCAAATGGTCCCAGGCACATCCCCCAGCGCAGGGCACGGGCCCCAGCGATCCCAAGGGGGGTCCAACTGGCTCGCCAAATGGTCCCCGCACATTCCCCAGCATGCACGGGCCCCAGCGACCCCATGACGGGGGTCCCAGCGGTCGCCAAATGGTCCCTGGCACTTCCCCAGCATGCGCACGGGCCCCAGAAACCCTCTCTGGGGTCCCAGTGGGTTCGCCAAATGGTCCCTGGCACCTCCCCGGCGCGGTGTATCGACGGGCCTCTGAAACCCAGGTTCCGCAGGCCCCAGAGACCAAACGGGGTCCCTGGTCACTGGTCCTCCCTCCCAGCACGCTGGGCCCCAGCGAAAGCCGCCTGGGTCCCAGAGGCTCGCCAAATGGTCCCTGCACATCATCCCCAGCGGCCCCAGCGCTGAGGTCCCAGAGGGCTCCAAAGGGTCCCTGGCACCTCCCCAGCGAAAAATGGTCCCAGCACTTCATTGGGTCCCAAGCTGCTCGCCAAACGGTCCCTGGCACCTCCCATGCACACACGGCCCCAGTGACTTTGCACGGGTCCCAGTTGCTCGCCAAATGGTCCCTGGCACCTCCCCAGCGCGCATCGGGCCCCAGTGAACCTTAACATTGGGTCCCAGTGCCCGCCAAACGGTCCCTGGCACCTCCCCAGCCTGTGCACACAGGCCCCAGGAACCCAGCGTGGGGTCCCAGGCAGGTTCGCCAAATGTCCCTGGCACCTCCATCCTCAGCGACTGGGCCCAGCGACCCCGCGCAGGGGTCCCAGCGGCTCGCAAATGGTCCCTGGCCATCCCCAGCACGCACAAGGGCCCCAGCGACCGTCAGACGGGGGTCCCAGCAACTCGCCAAATGGTCCCTGGCACCCCCAGCATGCGCATGGGCCCCAGCGACCTCAGCGCAGGGTCCAGCAGCTCGCCAAATGGTCCCTGGCACCCCCCAGCGCGCGCACGGACCCCAGCGACCCCAGCGGGTCCCAGCGGCTCGCAAATGGTCCCTGGCACCTCCAGCATGCGCAACGGGCCCCAGCGACCGCCAACGGGTCCCAGAGGCTCGCCAAATGGTCCCTGGCACCTCCCAGAGCACGCACGGGCCCCAGCGGACTCAGCGTGGGGTCCCAGCGGCCCAAAAGGTCCCTGGCCCCTCCCTCAGGAGCCCAGCGACCCCGCACAGGGTCCCAGAGGCTCGACAAATGGTCCTGGGGTCCCAGAGGCTCAGGCCAAATGGTCCGTGCGGGAACATGGCTCCCAGCAGGCACAGCAGTTAAGGCACGGGCCCAGCGACCTGCAGCGACCGTCTGAGGGTCCCAACTGGTCCCCAAATCCCCCATGGCACCCCAGCAGCGCAGGGTCCCACGGGCCCCAGCGACCTCCCCCGCACGACAGGGTTCCAGCTGCTTGCAAAATGGTCCCCTGGCACCTCCCCAGCACCAAAGGCCAGGACACCTCCCAGTGTCCCCGGGGTCCCAGCGTGGCAGCGGCCAAATGGTCCCTGGCACCTCCCCAGCACGAGCACGGGCCCAACTCAACCGGGCGAGGGTCCAACGGCTCGGGCAAATGGTCCCTGGTCCCAGCAGGCACATGGGGCCCCAGCGAAATGGTCCCTGGTCCCCAAATGGTCCCTGGCACCTCCACAGGCCCCCAGCCAATGCCCAGGGACATCCCAATGGGTCCCAGCGACCAAAAGGTCCCTGGCACTGCCCCCCAGCGCACAATGGGACCCAGTGCGACCAAGGGGTCCCAGAGGCTTGCCAAATGGTCCCTGGCACCTCCCCAGCGCACGCACGAGCCCAGCGACTGTACACGGGGTCCCAGCAGTTCGCCAAATGGTCCCTGGCCCCTCCCTAGAGCCGCCCAAGTCCATCCCCAGCATGAGCAAATGGGAGCCCAGCGACACGCCCAGGGTCCCAGAGGCTTCCCAAATGGTCCCTGGCACCTCCCCCAGGGGCAGGCACGGGCCCGCGTGGGGTCCCAGCGGCTCTCCAAAGGGTCCCTGGCACTCCCAGAAAAAACGGGGGTTCCCAGCGAATCCCGCAGGGGTCCCAGCGGCTCACCAAATGGTCCCTGGCACCTCCCCAGCAAGACGGGCCCCAGCGACGTCACTGGGGTCCCAGCTGCTCCAAATGGTCCCTGGCACCTCAGCACGAAGTGCACGGGCCCCAGCGACCCGCAGGGTCCCAGCGGCTCGCCAAATTGTCCCTGGCACCTCCCCAGCATGCACGCACGGGCCCAGCAACCAGCTTGGGGTCCCAGCTTGCTCACCAAATGGTCCCTGGCACCTCCCCAGCACGAACGGGCTGCAGCGACCCATCCTGGGGGTCCCAGCTGCTCGCCAAATGGTCCCTGGCACCTCCCCAGCACGCTCCCATGGACACTAGCGAATCCCACGTGGTTCCCAGTGGCTCGCCAAATGGTCATTGGCACCTCCCCAGCGCACGCACAGGCCCCAGCAACCCCACGCAGGGTCCCAGTGGTTCACCAAAGGGTCCCTGGCGCCTCCCCAGCATGCGCACAGGCCCCAGCGACACCCCGCACCGGGTCCCAGCGGCTTCCCAAATGGTCCCTGGCACCTCCCCAGCACGCAGACGGGGCCCCAGCGACTCGCTGGGGTTCCACAGCTCGCCAAATGGTCCCTGGCCCTCCCCAGGGTAAATGATCCCTCGGCAAAGCTCGCCAAAGGTCCCTGACATCCCAGATGACCCCAGGCTCCTAGTCAAATGGTCACTGGTCCCCCTACCCCAGCGCTCGGGGCCCAATGGTCCCAGGCACCTTCCCCAGGGTCCCAGAGGCTCGTGGTCCCTGGCACATCCCCAGCACTTTGCGGGGGTGGTCCGAGCTGCGGGTCCAATGGAAGTTCCTGGCACCTCCCCAGAACGAGGACCCAGTGCCCAATCGGGTCCCAGAGGCGCAAAATATCCCTGGCTGCTCCCCAAATGGGCCCAAGGTAATCCCCAGCATCCAAATGGTCCCGGGCATCCCCAGCGACTTTGCACGGGTCCCAGGGACATCGCCAACGGGTCCCTGGCACCTCCTGGTCCCCTGGCACATCGGAGCACGCGACAGGGCCCCAGGGCCAAGGCTCCTCTTCCAAAGGGTCCCTGGCACCTCCCCAGAGCGCGCACAGGCCCCAGCAACCCCGCTGGGGTCCCAGCTGCTCGCCAAAATGGTCCTGGCACCTCCCCAGCGACGGACTGGGCCCCAGCGACCATCAAGCAGGGGTCCCAGTACTCGCCAAATGGTCCCTGGCCCCTCCCCCAGCACGCCACAGGGCCCAGCGACCCAGACTTGGGGTCCCAGTGGCTCGCCAAATGGTCCCTGGCACCTCCCCAGCACGCGCATGGACACCAGCGATCCCACTGCAGGGTCACAGCAGCTCGCCAATGGTACCCTGGCAGTCCCCAGCACACGACGGACACCAGCGATCCCATGGGGTCCAAGCGGCTCAGCAAATGGTCCCTGGCACCCTCCCCAGCGCGCGCACGGGCCCAGCAACCGCGCACGCAGGGTCCAGAGCGGTTCGCCAAAGGGTCCCTGGCACATCCCCAGAGCACGCGACAGTCCCCAGCGAATCAGCTGGGGTCCCAGTTGCTCGCCAAATGGTCCCTGGCACCATCCCAGCACACGCGGACCTCCCCAGCGGGAACCTCCCCAGCAGGGTCCCAGCGGTCGACAAATCGTCCCCTGGCATGTTCCCAGCGCCAGCGCGCACAGGCCCAGCGAGACCTCCGCACGGGGTCACAACGGCTCGCGAAACGATGCCTGGCACCTCTCAGAAGGCGCACGGGCACCGAACAGCGACCGTGTGCAGGCGCCTGTGGGAGCGGCTAGCCAAATGGTCCCTGGCACCTCCCCAGCATGAGCACGGGCTCAGCGACATGGCGTGCAGTCCCAGCGGCTTTCCACTGTCCCTGGCACCTCCCCAGAGCACGCACAGTCCCCAGCGAATCAGTGTGGGGTCCCAGTTGCTCGCCAAATGACCCTGGCACCTCCCTCAGCGGGCCATTACAGGGCCCAGTGTCCCTGCGCGGGTACGAGCGACCGCCAAATGGTCCCTGGCCCCTGCCCAGCGGCAGAAGAGGGGCCCAGTGACGACCTAGCGCGGGGTCCCAGCGGCTCGCCAAATAGTCCCTGGCACCTCCCCCAGCACACGCACAGGCATCAGCGACCCCACGCTGGGTCCAAGCAGTTGGCAATGGTCCCTGGCACATCCAGCATTGCGCGCACGGGCCCAGCGACCACGTGCGGGGTCCGAGCGTCTCCAAATAGTACCTGAACCTCCCCAGCACGAGCATCGGCCCCAGCGCCCCCACGCGGGGTCCCAGCGGCTCGCCACATGGTCCCTGGCACCTCCCCAGCACACGCATTGGGGCCCAGCGACACCGCTTGGGTCCCATGCTCGCCAAAAATATAGCACCACCCCAGCGAGAGCACGGTCCCAGCTTCTTTGTGTATAGTCCCAGTGCCGCCAAAAGATGGGGAACAGCGACCCCCCGAGGAGTCCCACCAACTCGCCAAATGCTCCCTGGCACCTGCCTCAGCGCGAGCACGGTCCCTGAGACCCCCGCGACGGGTCTGAGCTGCCTCCAAAGGGTCCCTGGCACCTCCCCAGTGAACGCACAGGCTCCACCGACTTCGCGCAATGTACAAGCGGTTCGGCCAAATGTTCCCAGGCACCTCCCCAGCGCAGCACACTGCCCAGCGACCCAGCTTGGGGTCCCAGCGGCTTGCCAAACGGTCCCTGGCACCTCCCCAGCACGCGACGGACACTAGTGGCGACCCCATGTGGGTTCCCAGCGGCTCGCCAAATGGTCTTGGCACCTCCCCAGCACACGCACAGGGCCAAACGACCCGGCACCTCGCCAAATGGTCCCCGGGACCTCCCCAGCGCGTACACAAGCACCAGCAACCCCACGCAGGGTCCCAGCGGTTCACCAAACCGCCCCTGCCGCATCCCCAGCATGCGCACAGGCCCCAGCGACCCCGCACCGGGTCCCAGCTGTTCGGCAAATGATCCCTGGCATCTCCCCAGCACTGAACGGGCCTCAGCGACCCCGCGCGGGTTCCACCGGCTTCGAAATGGTCCCTGGCACCTCCCCAACGTGCGGGAAGTGCACCGCGACCCCACGCGTGGTCCCAACGGCTCACCAAACCATCCCTGGCACCTCCCCAAACGCACGGGCCTCCCAACCACCGCGCAGGGTCCCAGCTCCCCAGCGCGTGCACAGGGCCCAGCGACCCAGCTTGGGGTCCCAGCGGCTCACCAAACGGTCCCTGGCACCTCCCCAGCACGCGCATGGACACTAGCGATCCCAGTGGGTTCCCAGCGGCTTGCCAAATACCCTGGCACCATCCCCCAGCGCACAGGCACCAGCAACCCCACGCAGGGTCCCAGCAGTTCACCAAACCGCCCCTGGCGCATCCCCAGCATGCGCACAGGCCCCAGCGACCCCGCACCGGGTCCCAGCTGCTCGCCAAATGATCCCTGGCACCTCCCCAGCACATGAACGGGCCCCAGCGACCCCGCGGGGTTCCACCGGCTCGCCAAATGGTCCCTGGCACCTCCCCAGATGAGCGCACGGGCCCGAACAACCCCGCGGCAGGCCCCATGGGTCCCAAAGCGGCTCACCACTGTGGTCACTGGCCCCTCCCCCAGCGCACAGCGTCCCAGCGACCCAGTGTGGGGTCCCAGAGGCTCGCAAATGGTCCCTTGCACATCCCCAGCACTTGGGCGCGGAGTCCCGAGCTGGCTATCCAAAGGGGTCCCTTGCACCTCCCCAGCGAACGCACAGTCTCCACCGACTTCACGCAGTGTACAAGCGGCTCGCCAAATGTTCCCAGGCACCTCCCAGCGTGCAGGGGGCCCCAGCGACTTTGCACGGGGTCCCAGCGGCTTGCCAACGGGTCCCTGGCCCTCCCCAGCGCGCAAGACGGACTAGCGACACCCCCGGGGGTCCAAGCAGCTCGCCAAAGGGTCCCTGGCACCTCCCTAGAGCGCGACAGGCCCCAGCAACCCAGCGTGGGGTCCCAGCGACTCGCCAAAATGACTCCTGGCACCTCCCCCAGCGCACGCATTGGGCCCAGCTCCCCCAAGACAGGGTCCCAGCGCTCGCCAAATGGTCCCTGGCACCTGCCCAGCGAGTGCTGGGCCTGCAGCGACGTTCGTCCCAGGCTTTCAAACCCTGGCAGCTCGCCAAACTCCGCAGGTCCACAGCAGCTTCCCCAGCGCACGCAAAGACGACGTGACACAGCGACCCCACGCTGGGTCCCAAGCTGCTCAGCAAATGGTCCCTGGTACCTCCCCATTGCGCGCATCGGGCCCAGCGACCAAGTGGGTCCGAGGCTCGCCAAAGGGTCCCTGGCACCTCCCCAGAGCACGACAGTCCCCAGCGAATCAGCTGGGGTCCCAGCGGCCCGCCAAAATGACCCCTGGCACCAGGGTCCCAGCGGCTCGACAAAATGGCCCCTGGCCCGGAGACCTGGCCCGAGACGTCATCGTGGGTCACAGCTGCTCGCCAAACGGTGCCTGGCACCTCTCCCAGAGGCCAAGCACGGGCACCAAGCGATCCAGGCGGTGGCGCCTGAGCGGAGCTCGCCAAATGGTCCCTGGCACCTCCCCAGCATGAGCACGGGCTCCAGCGACATGGCGTGCAGTCCCAGCGGCTTTCCACTGTCCCTGGCACCTCCCCAGAGCACGCACAGTCCCCAGTGAATCAGTGTGGGGTCCCAGTTGCTCGCCAAAATGACCCTGGCACCTCCCCAGCCGTGAACAAGACAGGGCCCAGTGTCCCCAAGCGCTGGGCACGAGGCTGTCGCCAAATGGTCCCTGGCCCCTGCCCAACGCACGACAGGGCCCTGCAAGACGGGTCCCGGGTCCCAGGCTCGCCAAATAGTCCCTGGCACCTACCCAGCACACGACAGACACCAGCTGACCCCACGCTGGGTCCAAGCAGCTTGGCAAATGGTCCTGGTACTTCCCCCATTGCGCGCACGGGGCCCAGCGACCACGCAAGGGTCCCTTGCCCTCCAAATTGTACCTGGAACCTCCCCAGCACCAGCACGGGCCCCAGCGCCCCACATGGCCCGGGGTCCCAGCGGCTCGCCACATGGTCCCTGGCACCTCCCAGCACACGATTGGGCCCAGCGACACCGCTGGGTCCCAGCGGCTAGGGCCGCCAAAATATCCCTAGCACCACCCCAGCGAGAGCACGGGCCCCAGGGTCTTTGTGCCAAATAGTCCCAGTCCCAAGATGGGGGGAACTGGGCCCGCGACCTTAATGAGGAGTCCCACCAATGGTCCCTCGCCAAATGCCCCGGCACCTACTCAGCGAAACATCGGCCCCTGAGACCCCGCACCGGGTCCGAGCTGCTCTCCAAAGGGTCCCTGGCACCTCCCCCAGCATGAACGGGACTCCCACCGACTTCACAAGAATGTACAAGCGGCTCGCCAAATGTTCCCAGGCACCTCCCCTGCGGAAGTGCAGCACACTGCCCACGGCTCACCCAGCTTGGGGTCCCATGCTTGGCCAAACGTCCCGGCACCTCCCAGCACGCAGCAGAGACGGACACCAGCGACCCCATGTGGGTTCCCAGCTGCTCGCCAGTCGGTCCTTTGGCACCTCCCCAGCACACGCACAGGGCCAAACGACCGGCAGGTTCCCGCCAAATGGTCTTCCGGGACCTCCCCAGCGCGCACACACACAGCACCAGCAACCCACGCAGGGTCCCAGTGCTCACCAAACCGCCCCTGCCGGATCCCCAGCATGCGCACAGGCCCCAGCCGACCCCGCACCGGGTCCCAGCTGTTCGGGCAAATGATCCTGGCATCTCCCAGCACATGAACGGGCCCAGCGACTCGCTGGGTCTCCACCAAGCTTGCGAAATGGTCCCTGG
>JAHFZB010000427.1:0-50514 GCA_036884735.1 Huso huso
CAAACAGTACAGACCATCGTAAATCGAGGCTACGTTTATTGTATTTTGCCAGTATTGCATGTACAGTTGTGTGATTTACCTATAGAATACAGTGAATTAGCAGTACAGCTATGGCAAAAAGTTTTGCATCTCCCATATAATTAAACAATTTTGTTTCATAGTTGAACGAAGTCTGCTGAATAAAGTTATGTTAACATACTGAATTACAATCATACCGCTTCGTAGTTTTCCATACTTAATGAAAAATGGACAACAATTAAAATATGTGACATTTCGAAATCCAACATGAAATACTGCACTACTGTTATGCTCCCTTCTGGTATACTTTTGTGATATTGTTCTGTAGTTTCTTTGATTACATGTTAAATAAAACATCTAAATGATTTTAGTTTTGTTTGTTTAATTGTGTCAATTCAACAAAAAGAAAATGCAGGTAATGCAAAGCTTTTGGCCTCAGCTGTACCTGCAGGGCTTCACCATGTTTCACCGCGAGCAGACCGGACTGTTCGACTGAACAACATGTTCCACGACAGGAAGGTGGAACGGTTTCGCCAAATCAGGTTGTTCAGTTCTGTTTGGTCTCACGAGATTACGCCTTTACAATCACATCTCCCAGCTGAGCAATCACATGACTTTAACACTGACCTATTGCTAGAGCTCTTGCTGCGTCCCGCGTCCAGATATCTGTCAGCTGTGATTTGCGAATTTGAGTTTTGATTGACAGTCCACCAATACTACCTTGCTGCTGTTATTTTTTTCTAATCGCAGTAGATTAGACGGCACCTCTATATTTTTTAGGTCTAGTCATTAAAGTGGGCTCAGAAAAATAAAACAATAATTGCCGTTGCACCCCTTGCCTCACCCCTAACGCCGGCCCTGCGTGTCTGGCACAAAGGTTTCCAGAAGTAATAATTACGTTATTATTATTTAAATTAAAATGTATTGGTTCTTTTTCAATGTACAATAATTTTAGATAAGGTACTCTCATAACCATTAGCACAGAGGACAAAACAGTTGAAGGAAACCTCTGAAGGAATTATCTTTTTTGTGTGCAGAATGAGAGGTCACTCCAGCCTGATTGGTGCTCCATGTAAATGGCCTCTTAATTTCAATACAAACTTTCCATTACCAGAGGGATTTACTCAATGTAAAATGGAGAGTAAAAAGATACACTGAAGGCCTGCTGTCAGTATGTGTCAGTAGGAATCACAGTGTGCTGAACAATTATGCATTGGCACATATTGACATAATGGATGGGGAATTCTATACTAACTTAATTAGCGATTTAGCTTGGCCATAATTTGATGAGGAAACCTAGGTTAATGACCCTGCTCTTCTTTGTAATAGTGCCAGGGGATCTTCAATATTCACAGCATATATCACAAGGACAGGCTTCTGAAGAATACAAATTGTATTAAATCCAACAAGGTTGCATTTAACAAAAAATAAAAAAAGGACTGCTATATATTCACAAATATTATAATTTTCTTCTAAAAAATATTAAAAGTGTTTATTTATTTATTTATTTATTTATTTATTATTTTTATTAACTAAGCAGCACTTATGGCTTGTCATTTTAAAGACCATACCTCAAGATCCAATAACTTTCATGATGTGTCAGCAAGGTATCCATTAAATGACTCACTTGGGAAAAATAGGGTAATTTTAAATACATGTCAATGCCCTTTTTCTGTCAGTTAGCTTAATGTAATACATTAAAACAACTGAATATTCATTCTAAATGCATGGCTAATTAATGCTGCTCCTTGGTGTGTGTAATATGCCGGTATGATTGACACCTGCGATACAGATGAGGGAGCTGAAGGAGATAGTTACAGTTAAACACATTCTAATATCTGGGAATGATGGACACAGAACATACAGCCAGCAACACAGAGCAGCATAGAGAGAGGTCCGAGGTGCTGCAGTGACTGTCAATCAAAAAGGGTGTTTCCAGTCTAGTCTAGCACATCATTTACTGTCTACTGTCAATTTTCTTTGCATTCAACAACATACTGTCTACACATAACCAAACTTAAATATTATCAACTTTAACCCTGTAATGCCCAAGCATTTGGGATATGAGAAAAGCTACTTTATGCAACTACTGTAGATTCCCTTTCTTGTAGAAAATGCAATTTTTTTCCTGTCCGCAACACAATATACTGCATATGAAAATGATGGCTTGTGAGGCTGGATTAAAAAAAAAAACAGTACTATAGAGGGGTGTCTAAGCATGGTATCAGATGTGATACAGAAATGAGCATCACAGGGTGAATATAAAGAATGGATCTGTCCGTCCCTACTCTCACACTATAGGCACATATACAATACTTTACATGCATGTGCAATTTGTGCTATAGAGTTTAGTTTTTTATTTCACTTCCATTGTTCTCTAGTACACAGGGAGGTGTCGAAATGAACCACTGAAGTGTATCATATACGTGCTGGGAAGAACATAAATCAAAGCTTTATATTGCATCTGTGAGTCCCTAAAGTCTGATTTGAATGTATTGATTCTGAGGACTGATGCTTTGCCTATATGTTGGACTAAGACGGTAATGAGAACTGACTTTGAATTCTTGTTATTGAATTACTTTTAAAGGTAGCAAAGCAGCATTTAATTGCAGCAGAGTGACTAATGTGGATTACAGAAAGAAGACGACAAAGCATTGCCCCTGCTCATGAAGAACGATCAGCACTTCATGAGTTTACTCTTCAATGTGACGAGAATGCATTGCTGTCGATTAGCAGACTTTTAGACAAGAAACCCTTAGTACTGAAATAAAAAAAAAAAAAAAACAGGTCAACATTAACTCACTGCTTACTTTCCTGGATTGATGGAATGGGCAATTGATTTCACATCTTTGAAGACATCAGTCTAGTTTTACAATTGACTGTTTTTTTGTGTTAGGGACCCCCTTATAAATGTGACTTCTGGCTCAATGAGTACAAAAGATCAGCTGTACTGAGCTCCAGAAATCTTTGTAAGATTAACTTACTGAGATCTTTTCAATTGTTCTAAGGAGCATTTGATTTCAGTAATAAAGAGAGGGACCATCTTTGCACCATAAATTTCTTTCTGATAAATCATTGCTCTGCATTGAAACGATTTGCACTTTCTCGCATTTGTTAGATTTGTGTTTAAAATACAGACAGAACATGCTCATCCTAGTATTAACCCCCTGTATGACGTGCTCCCCATTGTTCTGCAATGTATCAGAAAAAGAACCATCATTCTGGATACTGACTTCCAAATGGGTTCTTGAACTGCTCCCATCTTCTATTCATCCAATTTGAAACACTTGTGTTATTAACAAGATGCTTTCATCTCAATGATGTTCTTTGTGCTGCCTCGCTATAAGGCTCTGGGTTATAATGCGCCTCGGATATAACGATCCTACAGCATGTCCCCCAATTCCCTATACTAGTGATTCATGCAATATTTCTACAGTAAATACAGTACCGGTGTTGTTCAAACTGTAAACAACTTCTCGGTCTAACTTCCGTTTTTGTCTCCCTTTTGAAACAGTATCTGAACTGATGAAAAGCTGTGCTGGAACTTTAGAACACAGACATCTTATTCAGCATTTGTTTTATAACTAAATAAATATCAGGCCTATTACGTGGTTATCTTTTACTTTTTTTTGCTGCGAGAGGAGCTGTGGCTTTCTCTGGGAGGCGAGGCCTTCACCCCCTTGGCAGCGAACCTGGGGCAAACCCATTCCCTCTCCCCTCTCCCGACCCGCTCTCCTTCTCGCACTTGGTTTGCTTGTCTGTCACTTCGAAACTGAACTGAACGCCAGGCTATTTATAATTTAAAAACTGCTAATTGTAAAAAATTAGTGTTGATTACATGGTGTTTTATGCATGGTTAATTCACGGAAAGTTACATTTTTGTTTCACTATACATGCATTATAGAGAGGGAGTTATTTTATTTTGTATTTTAGTCAGATGTGTGTTGTTATGTGCCCCACCCACTCCCCGTTTATAACGCTCCTCGGTTACAATGCTCATATTGTGTGTGTCCCGAGACCCGCGTTATAGCGAGGGAGCACTGTGTATATAATACCACAGTAGTGACATCAAAATAATATGATAATTCCTCTAAAGGAAAATATACTTGAACTTTGACCCATTCGACTCCTCGAGACCATCAATTTAAATTTAAATACAAAATGTATGTTTTCAATCACTCGACAGTGCAGAAATGTTCATAAATGATCAACAAAATGAAAATACGTTAAAAAAAAATGATATAAAGCTGGTACATTCGTATCTCTGAGAGGATACATAATTGTTCATAAATAAAAGTTAAAGCATTTAGATTGCATTTTCTTTAGTAGAATAACTTTAAAAGAGCAGGAACATTCAATTTGCTGCACTGTAATTGAACATTCTGGGTGTTCTGCGAGTAGAAAATTGGTGTCATGTTATGTTTTATGATGCACAAATTATTTTTAATGTGTTTGTTAAAGAGAGTTAACAGTAAAACGAAAAACGAAAAATGCTTCTTCAGGATGTCTGTGGTGAATATAAACACAGTTACAGAGCTGTAAAAAAAAAGAAAAGAAAATGGAACAAGATATAAACTCTAAACGTAAAACGTTATACATTATTACGTTTTACTACTGTGCAGGTATAATAAAGTTGTGCTGCTGGAGCCCCATTCAGGGGCTGCTTGGGGCAGAAACTCAAGTCAGCACTGCTTGGGCCTTAATGCTGTTGGACATGCAGGCTATTTGATGAGACATTGTACAATTAAAACCCTGTTTTGGAATACACTGGCAATTTGAATTTCCTAAAACATTGTACATAGGTGTTACACTGACAGCTACACTAGTATTGCATTTGCATGCTTGAGCTACAGTATAGGCAGCTGCAGGTATTCATTAAATACACAAAATAAATTACAGGTGAAAAGAACTTGCAGCGATGTAACTGCATCACAGGTTGAAAGTCCAAGCAGTGCTTTCTGACATTAATATTAAATAAATCAGCATTAAACAATGAAAGCCCTCTTCGTCTGCAGTCTTGTTTTGTTCTGGTATCAGGATGAACAGGTGACCGATTATTTATTGATAAAGTGAAGCAGAGACTTTGCGTTCTCTGCAATTGAGAGCAGTTCATTTGGAATATCAGATTTACTCTATTAAGATGTTGACTTTGATGGAGCACATGCTGGAATACTAAACTGATAAACGTGTAAAGTACTTCATCTTTCAGTGCACCAGACCTCTGTCTTAAGTGCTAATGCAAAAAGAACAATTTGTAATACAAACAAAAGTGTTCAAGTTCAGAACAATATGAATTGCAGCTTTGTAAATCATTTCACAAGAGACACCTTGGAGCAAAATAATTTCAAGATGCAATGCGACACATGATGGCATGTATAGCCTGAGATACCAATACCGTATAAATGGTTTTATTGATGTATTTTATTTGCTTTATCTCCTAATAACCAGACATCTGTACAGAACATGAAATGCAAGTGTGCTGGAAATAATCACAGCTACTGTTAAAAAAAAAAAAAATCATACTTATAAATAAATATACATCATAAAAAATATATTCCTAATAGACCTATGAACTGAGATAATCATACTGTTTTATGAGGGATTGCCTATGGGGTAATAAGGGGGAAAACAGATACATATTAAAAAAGGATCAAATTAGAAATAATAATAATAAAAAAAAACATTAAAATCACAAAAGGTTCATATTGTACCCTTCAGGCTCCTATTCTTTGGAGATTTGTGCCTCAATAAATAAATCAATGCTTTTTTTTGGAAATTGTGCCAGTAATCTGGTACCAAACCCCTGTCGGTCTTTCAGAGATACAGCATGTATATGAAACTAACACTAACCCTTACAATCTGTGATGTACAGAAGGCATGCAAAGACAGAGAGCTGCACCAACCTTCTTCCAAAGCAAAATACTTTGCTATGCAGGGTGGCAAAGTGGTTACCAGAATGATGAAGAGCGTTTTACCTGCTTTCTTGGCTGCACTTCATTCCTCCCCACCAAAGGTGGTCATGTAGTCTGCTTAATTAAACCACTTATTGATTAATAATCTCGATTCCTTTAATTGCAACACATGCCAAGGGACTAGTCCACAATTGGGCCACTGATGAGAAATTCACAGAGTGCAGATTAACTATATTGGCTAATATTACTTGCAGTTCGAAGGTATTCGATAGTCCTTAGAGAACAAACAAAATGTGCAAAACATACTGATCTCAGCCATTTGGGGTAGATACTCCCTTCTCAGTTGACCTGCTGTAGGAATTGCTCCCGCATTTATTACATGTTTGTTCAGAAATGCACATAGTTTGGGATTATCAGTTTTTTCCAGGGGAATATTAGCACAAACAAATGCCTCTGTCAAATCGAAAATAACATCTCGTCGGCGTTTTTTTCGTTTTCGTTCCCCTTACGTTTTTTACTGGAAGACGCCGTCTCATAGCTGTCAATCTCAGCCTTTTGTTTTCTGTGTTTTTCTGATGATAAATGTCGGTCTATTGTTGACTTTCGAGTGTGGTCCAAAGATAAATTGCAAGTTGTGCAAAATCAATTCTACCCATCGGTGTGCAGAACGCCAGGTGGATATTGTTGCGTGCGTTCGCTCAATGAAATGCTTTTTGATTGCAATGTCTATGACTCCATGTTTAGGTCTCTCCATTTTTCTTTTAACACATCAATTTATTCAATTGCCATTTATAATCATAATTAGCCTTTATTTTCTAATTAGTCAAAGCGTAATGTGTTGATTTCTTAATTGTGAATTCGATTACTATAACTGGAGTGGCTGCAGGGGCATCTCGGGGATAGCAGTTGACTTACAATTGAAAAAAAACAGGTCCCGTAAAACGCAGGACCCTAATGATTATGTTTAAAGTAGGCTGTCAGATTCTGAGGAAACAATCATCTATGGTGCTGTAGATCACCATGCATTGCTGGAGAGGTACAGTATAATAATATCCTATTGTGTGTTCTTGTTAAATAAAATATAAGCAGATATTACATTATTTATAGAGTAGAACACCTGTCTACCTTGAGATGTACAGCAGATTCTGGAGAACAGACAATATAGAAGGCAAATAACAATGCAGCCAGAGTGGGTAGCCAGGGTAACACTGATTCAATGAGACTGCTTACAGTGTGTGCTGGTGCCTGTCCATGAAGGTGAAAGAGTTACTGTACACATAGGTGAAGCGCAAAGGAGCCAAGGTCATCTACCAGGCAGTAGAGTCTTCATCAAGAGGGAACTTTCACGATTAAAAAACATGATTTCTTTAAAAAATAAAAATAAAAATCTGGAAACTTTACAGTTAAGCAGCACCACTGTCAGCTGAATTATATATGATCTGGCAAAATATACGATTTAACAAGAAAAGAAAAATGTTTATTTTCTCCATCGATCTACAGAAATGTTTTGGGGGTTTCATAACGTTCTGCCTGGTTTGCAAACCCATAGTTAAATACCACATTCAGGTTATGCAATCTGCATGCCGATTAATAGATTACACTCTGTTGAGGAATTAGTTGGGGTGTGCTTTATTTTGGAGAACAAAATCTGTACTTTAACAGTTGATTTAATTGTCAATGATCTAAATCAGTACAATAATAAAGTTTTGAATAGTTGGTCACTTCATTTTAAGGAGCACTTTTTTGTTTGTTTGTTTGCTTGTATGGATAGTTTAGGCTACATTGTAACCTATTTAGCATATATTAAACCTGGTCTCCCTGTCAAAAAACATAATGATAACATCATCACACCAAGTGAAAACTGATCAGTATGGATCAAGGTACATGGCACATATACAACTCTTCATACAGTATAGCTGGAAAAACCCTAACCAATACCTAACCTTAATAATAATTTGACTAACTGACCAATTAAAGAGAAGTTGTCACGTTGCTGGAGCCCCTGATAAGTGCATTGAAAGGACTGGAGATCAATACATATTAACTGTCATTACCCACTTGTCCAGCTATTGAACTGGGTATTAGATCAGTGCAATTCGTGTTTCTATTTTCAATAGAAAAGTTAAAGATTAGTAGAGGGTGTCCATAATATTTGGAATTGCCAATTGATTACCAAGTCATTACAGTATGTTGGAAATGACATGTGATTGTCATAGAGTGAATTCATCAAGATCTTTGAAATAAATTATTAAAACACATTAAAAAAAATGAAATAAAATAATTACTTAAAAGCAAAGCCTTGTTATGCTCTTAGTGTATCTTATAACGTTAACCATTTGTAGTGTGTTGTAACTTACGGAAGCAACTGTATTAAGAACATAAGAACATAAGAAAGTTTACAAACGAGAGGAGGCCATTCAGCTCATCTTGTTCGTTTTGGTTGTTAGTAACATTGATCCCAGAATCTCATCAACAGCTTCTTGAAGGATCCCAGGGTGTCAGCTTCAACAACATTACTGGGAGTTGGTTCCAGACCCTCACAATTCTCTGTGTAAAAAGTGCCTCCTATTTTCTGTTCTGAATGCCCCTTTATCTAATCTCCATTTGTGACCCCTGGTCCTTGTTTCTTTTTTCAGGTCAAAGAAGTCCCTGGCTCGACATTGTCTATACCTTTTAGGATTTTGAATGTTTGAATCAGATCGCCGCGTAGTCTTCTTTGTTCAAGACTGAATAGATTCAATTCTTTTAGCCTGTCTGCATACGACATACCTTTTAAACCCGGGATAAATCTGGTTGCTCTTCTTTGCACTCTTTCTAGAGCAGCAATATCCTTTTTGTAACAGATTGCAGACATGCACACAGTTATACTGCACCCTATTCAATGAGATGCAGATTGCGAACACGCACACAGTGTTATACCGCACCCTATTCAATGAGATGCAGATTGCAGACACGCACAGTGTTATACTGCACCCTATTCAATGAGATGCAGAATGAAGACACACACACAGTGTTATACTGCACCAGATTGCAGACATGCACACAGTTTACTACACCCTATTCAATGAGATGCAGATTGCGAGACACGCACACAGTGTTATACCGCACCCTATTCAATGAGATGCAGATTGCAGACATGCACAGTGTTATACTGCACCCTATTCAATGAGATGCAGAATGAAGACACACACACAGTGTTATACTGCACCAGATTGCAGACATGCACACAGTTATACTGCACCCTATTCAATGAGATGCAGATTGCAGACACGCACACAGTGTTATACCGCACCCTATTCAATGAGATGCAGATTGCAGACATGCACACAGTGTTATACTGCACCCTAGTCGATGAGATGCAGATTGCAGTCATGCACACAGTGTTATACTGCACCTTACACACATCTGCTCAGCAAGATTAGGGTAGTATTGTAACAATTAATACATGAAAGCAGACATGTAGTTATTCCTAGCACTTAACTTCTTATTTTTCAAAATGAATCACTAAGTCACTGAAAGATAAAAAACCAGGCTGTTGATGTCTCAGAACATGGTTTGTCTTCTTCTTGAAACAGGTACAGAACATTTTGAATGAATGATGGGTAAGCTGAAGTGTGCCATCATTTGTCTTTGATGCATCATTATTTTCTGCCCCACTCTGCTCCTTTACCTACCACAGTGGAATACACTGTGACTTTCATATTAAACATACAATTACAATCGTTTGGCTGCTTGTAGGAAGAGCCAGTGTCTACAAATTGAATTTTTAACAGAAATCATTTCAGGGGAAAAAAAAATAATCATTCTGTTGCATGTCTTCAGATACCAGAAAAATATAGAGCTTGAAACTTTTTTCGGCAATGCTTTATTTGAAATGGGCGCTACGTAGCATTCTTTACACCTTTGTGAAAGCTACATTACACTGCAACATGTGTATAATTATTCATAGCATTTATTACAAACCAAATGTACTGTAATTGAAAATTCAGCATTTGAAGTCCATTTCTGACCATTAATACTGCCATTGACATTTGCAGCGTTATAGTCACGAATGTTTTGACAGTGTCCATTGTTTACCCTGATTTTCGCCCGTATTTAAGAGAAGTCCAATTACACGTCCTCACAACTGCTCAGGAGAACTAAAGGTCAGTGGGTGTTTGCCAACCCCATAACAAGCCAATTGCCTCTTAACACCCAGGAGCTTGGGAAGGGATGTCAGCAAGCTGTCCACCTCTGGAGGACAAAGGTCAGCCCTTGCAGGTGTCTACTTGAGTTCACCAGGCACCAGTGTTCATGGGAGCAAAATGCAGAGAAACAGTCTCTGATGATTTTGCCTCCGTAAAACCAGAGCCAATGCAATGCTCCTGTGGAATCCCTGTGGAATGCCCTATAGAATGCCCTGTGGAATGCCCTGTGGAATCCTTGCAAAGACACTTTGCACAGCCAGGCTCAAACCTGCACTTATCTGACTGCATGACTTCACTCTGGACACCATGGGCCTTTACCAAGGTGAATCACTTGGGGACATGTTATGACATATATGACAACAATGTTATGGGGGCGGAGGGGGATTTCAAATCAATTTCGGCATTTCTTTCTATCTAAATTTTATCTGGTTTTCTGTTTTCCATCTAGATGTGCTCATCATGCGATACAGTACACTGGAAATACTGCACCTTTCCCAGTATTGTGCTTTTATTGGGACTGAATACTACTTTCACTTTTCTTCAGGGTCCACATGACTTTTCTCAGGACTTCTCAGATCGATTTACATTCTGAACCTGTTTTTCAGAATGAATTGGTGGTTGTGCTTTTTCCCCACTGCTTATATAAAAGGAGGGAGAGGGGATGGCAAAATATCTTCAGGTTTGGCCAAGTCCTGAATCCTCCAAAAAAAAAAATCAGCCTGTAAACCCATTGCTCGATATGCTATGAAATAAAGAAAAAGACCATTTAAATGGTTTCCATAGTAATTTCTCTCATTTTACGGGAACACAAACATATTTTCTGCTCCATGGGTCTAACTACAATACATAGAATTACTTAAAAAGCAGGGTATTTGTAAAAAAGCAGAGCCAGATTAGACTGTATGACTCACCCTAATGATACAAAACTTTTATAATTACAAAAGCACTGATGGGCATTATGAATGCATGAAAGCAGAGCTGCAACAAACACGACTGTATGGAATGTAGAGAGCGTCGAACAAGCCCTTTGGAGCTCCAGCAAAGGTCTCGAAGTGTTGACACTGTTTGGAAAAAAGGTTGCATCGCCAATTGAAGCCCGAAGCTCTATATTGTGGAGATTAGCTACATTGTTTTCCTGTTTTTTCAGCTCGTCTGTCTGCATTCAGGAAGTCTGAGATATACTTGAACTTGTTGCCATGGTAGTTTCCCTGGATATTTAAAGCATTTTTTAAAAGTAGAAAATGTGTGTATTCATATAGACGCCAGTACAGCCTGTCAGTCACCTTCTGTCACCAACACAATAACGTGCGTGACTTTTTTTTTTTTCTTGGATGGTGATAGAGGGGGGAAGCAATTTCTATCTCGTGACATACGAGTACTCAAAAAGAAACAGGCTGGCTGACGTAATTCAAACTTTTCTTTCTGGCACTGCCATTTTTATAAACAACAACAACAAACATTATTTCAGATTGATTGGATAGAATCCATGCTGTTTTTGAAGATATTTACGCCAAAATGAATGACCACTGAGCATCAGATAATGGGGACAAAAAAGTACTGCAGAGTCAGTTTGACTTTATTTCTTGCACATGTGTAGAGGCTACTTTTACATTCTCAACGCCGTGTGAGAATTTCCATGGCCCGTGCAGCTCTACATGAAAGGATTAGCGAATACTGGCAGTGTAACGTCACATTTTAAAGCTGAAGCATGTCTGACTGAGGTCTCATTCATTTCCTGAAGCTGAAATATCTAACAATGTCTTGTTTGGAGTGGCCCGCTATAGGAAACATACAAACTTGAGTTCCACTCAGGCATACATGTTTATAAACATAGGGTTGTACTGTATGTATATTATTTTGGGTACACATACGAATTCAATTGGATATTTTTGTCTCCTTCTTATGAACATTGGGTTGGTCAATGAGGAGAGTAGACATAAACTTTCAACATTTGCTTAAAGGGTTCCACAGCAGGGATAAAGACAGTAGACCTACTATATATTTTTCATATTGTTTACAAAATAGCAATAATGATGTGCATTTTATATATTTATTTTGTTCATTTATTTGATAGCATTTGGGGCTTTGTTTTCTCTAGTTATTACAGTGTAATTAACAGCTTGTTTCAAATACCCTGATTAAACACAAATATCTTGACCTACAGTCCAGTACCCATCTTTCTGCCCCAGTGCCACTGTAATTAAAGTCAATGTGGGCTAGGGCAAGAACCGGCAACTAATGGCTACAGCACTTTGTTGTTTGTTTTACGTATAGAGAAGCAACATAATACATGAAGGAGTAAAAGTAGTGCTCTGGTGTGGCAGCTGAGATGTGCAGCTGTGTGGAGTAGTGGTTAGGGCTCTGGACTCTTGACCGGAGGGTCGTGTGTTCAATCCCAGGTGGGGGACAATGCTGCTGTACCCTTGAGCAAGGTACTTTACCTAGATTGCTCCAGTAAAAACCCAACTGTATAAATGGGTAATTGTATGTAAAAATAATGTGATATCTTGTAACAATTGTAAAGTCGCCCTGGATAAGGGAGTCTGCTAAAAATAAATAATAATAAACGAGCAGCCTTCAAAAAAGAAGGTTCTTTCATTGGTCCATTGCTCTTATGCTTCAGATTGAATTTTCATCTGGGGAAAAACGTAGATACAGAAAGTCACTCTGACTTGTAAATAGAATAAGCTAATGTACTTTCATCTGCAATCTCTCTCCTGTTATCTTGACGTTACAAAGCTTCAAACACAACTCACGAGTTTCATTTAAGACCTCTTTCATGCATATTTGTTTCCTGACTGTTCAGTATCATTTTTTTCCCCCCTATTACAAAACTTAGGACTGGGGTAAATGCTTTGTGACTATGACAGTAAACTACAAGCTAAACCACAAGCTAAACTAAACCACATGTTAGTATGAAATTAAATGAACATGCCTTTATTTTATTTTGACTAAATCAGACTACAGCAAGTGGTTTGGCTTGAGTTTACTGGGTTATGCATTGCGATTTTCATGAGCTGATTCAACCATTCTTATAGACCAGAAGGTACATACTAACCTACTAGCATCAATGATGAATAAATAAAATGTGAAAGCTAAATGGAAACATCACTTTTTAAATATACATTGAATGACTTACATGCCCCTTTTTACAGATAAGCTCCACTCAGAGTTTATAATTGTAAAATAAAGCAGTATATTTCTTCCTGTTTCTAAATGAATTGACTTACCTACAGTATAATACAGATCATCTTTACATTTTAAAGAGCACCAATAAAGTGCTTTGTTACTGGGATTCCTGCACATAAACATTAAAACAAAGTATTATTAATAATGGTATAGCTACTTCAACCCTGATGTCTAGTTGTCACAAAATATAAGTCCCATTTTGATTTATTTTTTTTATTTAAATGTAGTAACTGGAAAAAAAACATATGAAGTTACTGCTTGTTTACAAATGTGTCTCAAATACATCATCCCAACAGCATTGTCAGCAGGACCTGCTGCTATTGCTCCTTCGACATAAGCTCAGCGTAAATGAGGCTGTTTCATTTAAGACTCAAGTGATTGATTAAATCAATTATAAAATAACAGGTATTTGCTTGCAGGGATATAAATTTAAAGAACACATTTTGGTAAATATGCTTACTGGCAGACCATTTACCAATAAAATTTACTTAATGTTACTGTTTTTGGAATGACTTTTAAAGTTATTGAAAAGTAATGTGATTCTATATGATAAGTAACAAGTTGCTTTAGAACTGGATTTGCAAGAAGGAACATGTAATCTTAATAGATCCATATTATGAATGGGTACAATATGCTTTCTGGAAAACTTTATAAAGCAGAATTAGTTAAGATTGAGAGTTTAATACTGTTTGAGAACAGTGTTGCATGAATTAGAACAAAAAACTGTCCCTAGAAAACCACAGAAAATTGTAACACACGCTAGATCTGCGAAGCAGCATCTAGTGAACAGGTATTGTGTATCTATAGCACTGCAAAACGAAACTTGATTCCCAGACCCAAAGCCTTTTAAAATAGGTACCATAGTCACCTCATCGCTAACAATGCATTGGAGTATTTTCGTGGATTGCTGTCTGTTATTTTGAGGTATTTGTTTATTTATTAATTTTTGGGCAATGTTTGATTTTATGAGCTTCAGACCAAAGAGAACTGCTGGTCTTTTATTTTTAAAAAAAAAGATTTATGAGAAAGAAAGGATTCTTAAAAATAAAATAAAAAAACACAGCTAAAGAAAAAAAAAGTTTGCTAAACAAGCAGCTGAGCACTGCTCCCACTATAAGGGAGGGGGCCCCACTGTAGGAACCTTCTAAGACCCTGTTCACACTACTGTGGTGGCTCAGGGCCACCGCATATGTAGGTCTGCAACCCCATTCACATTCGTGGTTTAAAATGTGTGATTGAAAAGCAGGCCTAAAATGTGGTGAATTGCTATTTTTTTTTTTTTTTTAAATGGAAAGATTAAAAGATTAAAGCCTGTACTCAGGATGGAAGAGCTACCAGGATATACAGTAATCCCTGATTTGTAGCAGATGTTTCTTATTAATATTATATATTTTTTCAATGCAGCACAGTAGCAATTTTATGGTATATATTATACAGATTATTTTGCCTTAATGTTATGGTGTGTAACGGGGTGATGGTCCGAGCTTACTCCCACCCACAATCACATTATTCTCTCAAGAACACAGAGGTTTTTAGAACGCAGCAAAACAGCAACTTGCTAGTGTTCACATGTATAAGTATTTATTTTAGCAATGGATACTTCACTCAGATTGCATGACTACATACAATGACTGACATTCACAAGACAAGCTCACGACTGACCCTACTGCTCACTCCTAAGGAAAGACACGGCATTAAATAATAATTAATTCATTATTCAATAACCACTTATACCTGGAATCATTTTACACAAAAAAATATTTAACATTCATTCCATTTACAATAAACATTCAAATGTTTTACATTACACATGTTTCTTCTCATTTATACGTATTTGTTTAACCTGCATGAATACCGTCTTTGTTTACAAACACGATCGTTAAACTAGTCTATTGTTTACTCATTATTATTATCATTGTCTTTATTATTCTCTAGTGCCTAACCATTACGAGTAAATACGGAACATTAGCATTACCCCTTCTCATGGAAGATTACCGAATATGGCTATGACAAAACCCTCATTATAACAAAACCTTTAAGGGAAGCGCCCTAATCTGATTACAGCAATACACCGGCACATATCAAATACACTTTGCTCAACAACATGCACGATACATAATAAACCACTGCTCTATCGCCAGTAGAATAATATTAACAATAATAATGACACAGGCAAATACAAATTCTAAGCAAGTTACAAGTTTACCAGTGCCATTAATCAATAAAACAAACAAACCTGCGTATTTTTTTTTTACTTTAAATATTACAAATAGTTCCCAGATTGTCATGCGATGCTGTCGTTGAGCACAAAAATAGAGTCCCAGGTTTGCTGTTGTTTAAGTTTCTTTTCATTCAGTTTATGTTTAGCGCTTTGCATGTGTTCTACAATGGTCTGTCTACGAGTGTAATCTCCTTGATGCATGAAGTACAAAACAGCTTACCATCGACGTGAAATTCGCTCTTGCCAAACTCGTTGATGATTGTTATTGTTTTCGGCATCTTTGAACAGCTGTGGATACTGACTGAAGTATACTAAATTTGAATACCGGAAGCAGTTTATTAGACAGGTATGTTTACGGAAAGTTGCCTGTGTTAATGTTTATATATGGTATGTGTATCGATTTGGTTATTATCAAACAAACACAAAAAGCCTTGCATGTTTTTTTGCCCCTTACCAAATGTAAAACAAAAAAATGTCTGACATCATAGAAAATCCGCGTTTTTCCGTGTTATCATACAAAATGAAATTGGTAATGCGTTACGAAAAGGCGGCTTAAGTCTGCTTTGCATTCATATGTATGTAAAGGCCGGACTTGGTCCTGGATTGCAGACCCTGGACCACAACAAAACGGTGGCCTAAATCTAGGCCAGCCCTGGGCTGCCTTTTTTTTTTTTTTTTTTTTTTGGAGCATTCACATATGAGAAAAGGCGGCCCTTAAATCGCTAGTGTGAATGGGGTCTAACTGCTCTGGATACTTCTGTAATTCCTATTATGCTAAATATATCCCTTCAGGATCTGTGTTCAACACCCACGTGTGAGGCTTTGTAGCTAATATACAGACATTCCCCTAATGATAAGTAAACCTAGACACCAAAGTACCCATTTAGTTATTTATCCAGTTACTGACTTCTCCGAACCTGTCATATTAAACTCTTAATTAATGTACAGTGGGAGATTCCATGCAATGTGTAAAGAGACAGGGCCATGGGTAAATTAGATAAGTGGACTCCCAAAGCGGTTATTTTATTTTTTATTTCACGCCTACAGTATAATAAGCTTGAGAAAAAAAAGGACAAATTATTACAAGTGCCAAAAATGCTACATTTTGCTTATTATTTCTGCTTGCCATTAACGATATGTGTGATCCTGATTGCCCTTAAAAAAATGTAATAATGCATCACCATTTCAACAGAACAATCAGTACCCTGTGATTCAATAAAGGACACATTGACAGATTGATGCTGTCATGCTCAGTTTGGATCTGTCTTGTCGAAACTAACCAAATGTGTGTCAGGTGGTAGCTCAAAGGTTTGCCTACCTGTCTGCCAGACCGTATCGTCTCTAAGTGCAAAGGATTGTTGTCCTTTTCCAATTCACTTAACAGCAGCCCCCTAGTTATCCAAACTGCCACAACAAATTGCACTTCAAGAAATGTTAAGGAAATCAATATCAATTTAACTCTTGACAAGTCTGCTGCTAATTCCAGTATGGAAGATTACTATGTTGAATAGTTTCAGATTCAAAACTCCACTGTAGGATTTAAGATTGTTTGTTTCCTCACACATGCAGAGAAATGAAAAGATTACAGCCTTAGTCATGGATGATCGTTTGGTATGTTTTCAGCCGTCGACGAAGGCACAAAAAGTTGCACTCATGGGGATAGTAAGGTAGGTTATTATATGATATAATTAGTGCCTCACTTTTATGTAGGACGCCCCCCTGGTGCCCTAACTATTTAATGTTGTTTGCAATCATTTCTCGTGGTTCGTGGTTCTGTTGCTCCATTATTGTTTCATTACCATTTTGCTCTAAATCTGCCTTTCCCTGGCTTTGAGCTTGCGGTGTCCTAAGGGCTCCTTTCCCTGGCTTTGAGCTTGCGGTGTCCTAAAGGCTCCTTTCCCTGGCTTTGAGCTTGCGGTGTCCTAAGGGCTCCTTTCCCTGGCTTTGAGCTTGCAGTATCCTAAGGACTGCATCTGGACTTCCTCATTCCATCCACATCATGTGACAATGTGACTTTTAAACTTTGCTAGCCCAGCCTACTCTACACATACAGTATCTATACAGGGTGAAAGGTTAAATTGCCACACAGTTTGAACGGCATCAGAAAGGCTGGCCAGTCGTAAGCCAGGTAAACTCAATATTGGCCAATACTATTGGAACAACAGAACACTGAAACAGTTTTCAAAGCTGTCAGTTTCTTTACCGACAGTCTAGATAATGCATGCTTGAATTAGCTCTAAATAAGATCTAAATCAGGGCTTAGTTTTAAAGTTTTAGCATATTGTACAGCATGCTCTGATGAACGTTTTTATTCCTATCTGTTGGTTAGAATGAAATTACAGGGTTTCTTCAAGCGTGTTCGAGAGAAATACTGATATAGTGTGCACTGGTGCATGCATGTAGTGGGACTAATACAGATTTTTTACAATTAACGAAACTGAATATATTTGCACCATGAGTGATTCGTTTTGTATGTGCTGGTATGAAGCCAAGTCTACACAGTTTGTGTGACTATGTAAATTAGAACACCTGCAAGCATTTCTCTGCTCGTGTTTAATCACTTTACAAGTGTCCTGGTGGTTTATTGCTGCATTGAATTCAGTTTAATTGTATTAACCACTTTTTTGTTTTGTTTTATGCAATATAAATACCAGGGTTAAATGTGTGCCAGATCTGATGAACCATATGAAATAAATAAATAAATTGTTGCAAAAAATAACTCAATATACATGTTCCATGGATTGTTAAAGTGTACTGTAACGATGTATTTTAGGATGCAACGTCTATGAGGAAGAACACTTTTTACAACCCAAATGGCAAAATGCTGTAAACAAAAATGCTGTCCCTCTTCATTAATTCTGAGATCCAGTACCTTTTTGTTTACAAATTAACCCTTGATAAATACATTATAGTGGCTGACATCTCTGCAAATGGCAATAATACATAAACACATTTTATTGCAGTAACAGTACTGTTATTGCTATTTTTAAATAACAGATGTAGTTTACAGTACCTTTATATAAGAAATGACAGGACTGAGAAATGATTAATCGTCAGGAATGGAATGCTCTCAGACACTGAGCTCCAGGCATGTATCTTTTGTTTAAGTGTCATCCAGAATCACTGCCAGTTACACAGGAAAATAAACAAATAAATAAATAAATAAACAAGTATCTCTAAAGTGGACAAAAGAACTGCAATTTTTTGAGCAATCGAAAACAAATCATTTCAGGTGTTCAGTTTCATCAATTCTGTTTTAAAGCGATTGCTGATTGCTTGTCTTGGTTTATTAACAATGCAATAGAAAACCTTTTACTTTTAAACAATTGTGTAGTGCAATCAACAACGAGTCTGCTTTCTTTTAACAACAGGTTATCGTCGTTCTGTTTCATTGTGTTTGCAATAGACTGCTGTTCACTTCCAGGGTGTTTCTTGCAGTGTTTATGACGGAAGGGGACTGTACTGTCTGTCGATGATTGTTTCACAGTGTGGGTTGTTGCAGCTTGCACTTGCTTCTGATGAGGAAGGTGGTTTTGCTGTTAATAAAATGGACCCGCCTGGGTATGGACACAAAGCTGGGTGATGAGTGCAACTGTTCAAGAACCATATGGACTGGATTCAATGGGTCTGTTGTCTGCAATGTTAATCAAACTAAATTACAAAAAAAAAACAAAAAACATCTGCTATCCTCTCAATACGATAACACAGCCTACTGCCAATGTTCCTCCATCATGTAAAAAACAAAACAACTGTTGTAAATGGAACTACTGTATAATTGCCCATTAACCCTAATTAGACAGTCACAGTAGCAATTCAGCTTTCATTTCAGAGTTTATTTTCCTTACTCGTGTTGATTCAAAAGGTTTCCGATCTAACATTAAAACAACAGCCCTGATGGTGTGCGAGTTCGAGTCCAGGATATTTCTTTGCCGACCGAGGACGGGAGCTTCCAGGGGGCGGCGCTCAATTGGCTGAGCGCCGCCCGGGGGGGAGGGAGGGTTAGGTCGGCCAGGGTGTCCACGTCTCACTCGCACCAGCGACCCCTGTAGTCTGGGCGGCTGCATGGTGAGTCCGCAGTGTGAAAAAAAAACGGTCGGCTGACGGCACACGCTTCGGAGGACAGCGTGTGTTCGTCTTTGCCCTCCCGAGTCAGCGCAGGGGTGGTAGCAGTGAGCTGAGCCTAAAAATAATTGGTCATTCCAAATTGGGAGAAAATAATAAAAATAATTGGCAACAACTAAATTAAAAAAAAAAAAAAAAAACTTTCCCTATCCAGTAGGGTTCCATTCTCAAAATGTATTAAGGAATGTTTATAAAGATTCTTTTAAAAGACTTCTCTTAAAACAGTGCTGTGAAAATTGAGAATTAAGGTCCTACCCTCTTTTTACAACAGTTGAGGGGATTATGAACTGCAAACATGACTTGATCAATCAAAATGGGCTTAAACATTCCTTAAAACAGTTTAGTGAATAGAGTGCATAAGGACAGATTTGGGTTCAAAAGCTTTGTGATCAATGTTTAAAATAACAGCAGCTAATGATTATAAACGGTAGCCCTTACGTTGTATCTTTTTCTATATTTGTATTTGGAGAAAAAATGTTTTGAGAGGAATAGAACAAACCGTCATCATCTTTTCACATACAAAAAAAAACACATTTACAAATCAGTTACAAAACCCTGTGAAACACAACTTTATAGTTATGTTGAACATATAACCTTAAAAACAAGATGATGTCAATATCCATGTCCTATTGATTACTCAATGTGTGCATGTGGAATGTACAAAAACAAAAAGCATCAGTCTGGAAGGTGATCCCTAATTGCTGATGTGAGACCGTATGCATCAATTCCTCTTTATAAACACTGCTGCCTTGGACCTCCAGCTTCAGTATTGCCATACATTCCAATTACCTTTACTGAGTATGATATAGAATATTTACACCAGCAGAAAAAAAAAAAATAACATAACTGTACGGTAATGTAATCCAAAAAAACAGAAAATATTTCTATATTGCTTTTAGGGGTCAAGTAAGTGATAAGAACATAAGAAGAACATAAGAAAGTTTACAAACGAGAGGAGGCCATTCAGCCCATCTTGCTCGTTTGGTTGTTAGTAGCTTATTGATCCCAGAATCTCATCAAGCAGCTTCTTGAAGGATCCCAGGGTGTCAGCTTCAACAACATTACTGGGGAGTTGGTTCCAGACCCTCACAATTCTCTGTGTAAAAAGTGCCTCCTATTTTCTGTTCTGAATGCCCCTTTATCTAATCTCCATTTATGACCCCTGGTCCTTTTTTTTCTTTTTCAAGTCAAAAAGTCCCCGGGTTGACATCGTCTATACCTTTTAGGATTTTGAATGTTTGAATCAGATGCTTGGCGTAGTCTTCTTTGTTCAAGACTGAATAGATTCAATTCTTTTTAGCCTGTCTGCATCGACATGCCTTTTAAACCGGGATAATTCTGGTTGCTCTTCTTGCACTCTTTCTAGAGCAGCAATATCCTTTTTGTAACGAGGTGACCAGAACTGAACACAATATTCTAGGTGAGGTCTTACTAATGCATTGTAGATGTACGGTATGCAGCTGGCTGAATCTGTATTCTGTGAATGAGTCTGAAATGTGTTTGTGCCAGATACTGGAAAAAAATAACCAACATCACCTCGCTGCTATCTACATTACTGATGCCCCTTAATAGGAAAGCAAAGTAAGCCCATGCTTTTAATTCTGACAAGATACCTGAGACTCAGCTAGACTAGCTGGTGATTGACAGCTGGTGGCAAGAAACTCAGACATAAATTTTTGACGACTGTAATAGATGGTGATATAACATAATCATTCAAGTGCATAATAACAAACATACTATATATATATACTGCGTGTAATATATATATATATTTGGAATTTGGTTTGGAAGCATTTACACACAGTTCATAATTCAAAAGTGATGGTAGAGGTTTTTAGAAGGGATGCTAATGTAGCTGACATTGTGGTCCACAATAAACTACAGCAGATCAGAGACACATTACAGGACATTACGCACATGTAATGTATGCAAATATATTTGTAAAGATAAAAGTGAAATCGCAAATAGATATTCAGTCATAAGAAACTAGTCATACAAAACTAACAACCTTGTTTATGGTATATGTTGCTAAAAAATGTATCAAAATAAAATATGTAGGAGAGACAGGTACAGCATTATAAATATATAAAACAATACAGAATCACCTATCAAACATAAGAAATAGTTCAACACTACAAAAAATGAACATAACATAAATGACCTACAATTTGTAGTTTTAGAAGAAATACAATTAGATAATGTACAATACAGAAGAATAAAGGAAAATAAATGCATAAATAGACCTAATAGCATCGTTATATCATTAACTATGCAGTAAATTACATCACAAACACATTAATATATTTAAATAGAAAAAAGTGAATGTAGTTGAAAGTACCTCCACTGTTTGTTTTCAAACACACTTTCCCTTGACAAAGGTATGTTAAATATACCGAAACATGGGAAGTTGTATATTAATACATATATATTCATTATTATTATTATTTGTATTGTTAAATACAAATGTCAGTGTTTTTGTCTGCAGAATTTAAAATGTCTCTGCGCATCCTTTGAATACATATGTACAGGGAGTTAAATGCTACGTGGATACAGTACTGTGGCAGTCAGTGCAGTCTGCTGGAAATATTTACATGAGGATCCATGGGTGCACCGTCCACCACATACTGCATGAGGTATTGATGCCCTGCTATGATATAGGGTTAAGACATGTTAAGTCAAGGATGGTGATATTTTGAATGCAGTGTAGTTTTTAAATGGAATGTAGTTACTTGAGCACAGACAAACTGCATTAGCGTTTAAACTTGCAGCTTCTGTCTCTGGGTCGATGCCTGACAATATCACACCTTGCCAGTGATGCTACCCTTCCCACAAACCAATATACTGTAGGTTGTTAGTTATTGAAAACTAGCTGATAATTATTCAATTAAAAAATTGATGACATTAAGCTATATATACAACGGTTAATTGAACACAAAGTTCCATACATTGAATTTAAATGATACAGTATATTATTAAGCAACAGAATTACTTTAGCAGAATGTAATAATTTTGTCAAGACAGGATGATCAATTCCATTGTTTCACCACTTTAAAAAAATATGCCTAGTTTATAATGGATGCTGCTGTACTCAGAATTCAAGGTTGTACTGCCCTTGAGCAACTGAAGTACCGTGTACTGTACAAGGGTGGTGGACCTCTTTCACTTGAACATAACAAAAGCTGTTACAAAATGTAATATTGTATCTTTTAAAAAAAACTATTGCATATAAAATAAGGTCAACACTTTACATTGTGTCTCTAATTACTGTGCATTTACGCAGCAGTTACTTAGTAAATATATGTGTACTTACATACAGTTTTATTACTACTTCCCTTGATTTAAATTCAACTGTAGGTTTAAAAAAAAAAAATGGATACGAATGAAGATCATCTTAATCTAATGAAAATAACCTGATTTTTTTGCACATTTAGCAATAACTGCCATACCTGTGGTGCAAAAAGGCTTCTTTGCTCTTCTAAAGCCATTTCTTTTAAACAGTGCTGCTTCACTGACAGGCAGGTACAGGGACTGTGAATTACATTTGTGCTTCAGTCATTTTTCATGCACATATTTTCTTTATAGGTCTGCCAAGTGCAAAATTATTCGTATTATTATTATTATTTTAACAATTTCCCTTTTCAGACACGTCATGACACAAATCTATCATAATGCCTTCTCATTAATTTCCTAGCACTGCTGCAGCATTCATTTATTCAGAGTGGAAAAAAATGATTGGATTCAATATTGAAACAATCACAAGTTTCATCTTGTTCTGTGTAATCTGACTTCCATTCACATGCTTGTTCCAATAAAGTATGGAACATTGTAAATGTCTGAACAAATAAGTAAAACATAGTTACAATCATTTTAAAGTCTGTTTTTTAAAGCGCTGAGATTTGAGATCTGTCCCTATACTGTAAAATTGTATATATATATATATATAAGAACATAAGAAAGTTTACAAACAAGAGGAGGCCATTTGGCCCATCTTGCTCGTTTGGTTGTTAGTAGCTTATTGATCCCAGAATCTCATCAAGCAGCTTCTTGAAGGATCCCAGGGTGTCAGCTTCAACAACATTACATATATTATTATTATTTGTTTATTTAGCAGACGCCTTTATCCAAGGAGACTTACAGAGACTACGGTGTGTGAACTATGCATCAGCTGCAGAGTCACTTACAACTACGTCTCACCTGAAAGACGGAGCACAAGGAGGTTAAGTGACTTGCTCAGGGTCACGCAATGAGTCAGTGGCTGAGGTGGGATTTGAACCGGGGACCTCCTGGTTACAAGCCCTTTTCTTTAACCACTGGACCACACAGCCTCCTATATATATTTTTTTTTTGTATAGATTGTGAAAATCTGTTCGGTAGTTTTAATGTTACAGAATGGCATAAAAATTAGTTTTTACAAATTATTCTGACAATTTTTTGCACTCAAATAACTAGAAAACAGCTGCGAGTTTAAATACCTCCTTTGGTAGGCTGGTAGAACTCATTAACGAGGAGTTATTACCAAGTAATTACCAAGATATTTGGGCTTTTCTTCACGCATGTGTGGTTAGTTTTTTCATAACTGAAAATACACCTGTGCACTTCGGTCAAATGTTAGAACGTTCGGTCGCCCATTGATTCTCTTGTTAACTGATGTCTGAGCCGAGCTGAGGAGTGATCCAGAGTGCATAACTGCAGGCCGGAGACCAGCTACACAGTACCTCTTTTATAAAGCAAGGGCTGCATTAAAAAACAAAATAATAACACACTACAAACCTGTAAGAAAAAATAATAGACTTATCAATTGTATATCCTAGTGTAAGCAGAAATATAAAGCTGAACAACATACAGCAGCAACGCATGTTTATGGTAAAAGATTAACCAAATTTATTATGTTTTATTTGTATAATTTACAGAAGCGGTAACTTATTTTTGTAATACTGCATAAGCCTTGTTGCTTTTGGTAGGGGGACTTTGTCTAAAAAGTAAAGTTGTTTCCTTACTGCATTATTTGACAGGACGTTACTTCCTGCTTTGCTGTTGTGGTCTAGACTAGAGACAGACACACAAGATGGCAATGTAAACAAGGTTGATCTGTTGTTACATGGGACGGTAGAATTTATTTTGGGTTAAATAAAACCTATTTCATTGATTAACGTTGCATCGGAGTCCTTAATAAATACCCACACTTACACAAGCTACGTATATAAATTTACACAAAATCTCACCCTCACCTTCGGTTGTACATCAAATTAAAAATCCAGTGTTGTGTGAAAAAAAGACTTGCAAGTCCACTCATTTCAGAACCGCATTCAACAACAGCTTGTCTCATTTGAAATCCACCAATTTTTTCAGTGGCAGTTTTCATAGTTCAAAATACAAATTGTAATACTGAGGTAAGCATATCTTGTTCTGTTCAAAATTAAATCCTACAGTTAAAATTCCAACTTAAAGTTGAGCACAATGCTGGCATTATATATAATGGACAATAAAATGGACCCTGTAGGCTATAAACAGGGGTCACAGATTACTGTACTGTGCATGTTATTTGCTATGCAGATGTGCACTCTCCAGTAATAATATTATGTGTGTGCCTGTAGCAGGCCCGATTTTAAAAAAATACCAGTGAAAAGCTTTCACAGAAGTCACGTTTACACAGAATTCTGCATTTGGAGACAATTAAAAAAAAAAAAAAACTACAAAAATAACTTCAATGCCTTCCTAAAACTCAGCGACCCCCTTTTTATAACCAGCTACCCAATTTCATTTAAGAAAACTCAATATCCCATATGGCACTGTGCTGGTCACGTTCAAAAAAATGTTTAATCAAACTTTAGGTAGTCAAATGGTAGCGATGCAAATAATGTAGTGCCACACAGTGGTACAACTGTTGAAACTTAAATTGACAGCATGGAGGCAAATCCGAATGCAACTTATTGCAATTATACAGCAGTATGCAAAAAAAAAAAAAGCCTGTTCAGTACACGTGGCTGCAAAATACATGCATTATTAAATGTGAAAAGAAAACGTATATGGAAAGCTTGTCTTCTGTTCTACTTCTACCATTTACACTGTGTACTGTTTTGCATGTTAACTTTATATCCTGGTACGTGTGGTTTAGTTCATCTTACGTACAAAGCTTAACATGACCAATGGAATAGTCCAATCAATTATATATTGTTATACTAATATTGCAAATCAATTTTTACAGCTGTTATTTGATGCATTTGTAAAGTATTGTTCCCTTCAACTTTTTTTTATCATTGCACAGACTCCACATAAGTAAACAGAAAATTAAAATACACTGTCTATTAATGAGAAGTCTATGTATAGGTGTATAATATATTTAAAATGTGATCATACTTGGAAATGTTTGCTTTAATAATAGAGGATATTGCAAATACTAAAATGGTTTGCAAACCTAAAACTTTACAGAGAAACCTACAATGAAAAACATGATGTACTTTCCATTGCATATGTATACAGATATTTTAACTCAGCATTCCAGTAAAAAACAATGGAAATTAAAAACAGTAAGAGCTGGCAAAGCCAAAAAGACGGAAGTTGTCAGGTAAGACCACCACTGTGCTCTTACTTCACCCATGTTCTGACAAGGCTTTCCAGCACATGCTGCTTAACTGGTACAGTCACCAGCACTGGGCAGGTCAGTATGTTGCTGAGGATTCAAAAGCTTGTTTTTGTTTCATCCTCCACAAAACCTTTGACCAGAACTCATATCCATCATTCAAGTGCCGTTTTGCAAACATTAAGTGATTGTTCTTATGATGTTTTCCTAAGAGTGGCTTTTTCCTTGGCCTGCGACCATTGAGACCTTCACCATGCAATACCCAACCTATGGTTGAAATGGAAACCCCAGTCCCACTTGCAGCCAGTTCACTTTGAATATCTTTGGCTGTCAATCTCGGATTGTTATTAACCTCCCTCACCATTCTTCTACTTGTTCTTGGTGAAAGAACCATGAGTCTTGTACTTCTTGATAATAGAAACAATTGTTGAATAGATCTCCTTTGCTCTCCGTATATTATCATTTTAATTTCCACTTCATATTAATATTATTATTATTATTATTATTATTATTATTATTATTATTATTATTATTTTCTTAGCAGACTCCCTTATCCAGGGTGACTTACAGTCGTAAACAAATACATTTAAAGAATCACAGTACAAGTAATAATACAATTAAGAGCAAGATAAATACAATGACTAGCAAGTACAAGTATGACAAAATACGATTCAATAATGGAGCAGATAACAGTGTCAGTGATAGTTGCATCAGGATATAATTAAATACAAAATACTACAGATTAAATAACACTTGACAGATTACAGTACTCTAAAGCACAGGATTAAATGCAGTAAAATAGGGGGCAGATAAGAGCAAGTAAAGCGCATTTAAGGAAGAGTGATAAGTGTCCAGGGGGAAAAAAAGAGGAGTTCTACAGGTGCTGTCTGAAGAGGTGAGTCTTGAGGAGGCGCGGAAGGTGGTCAGGGACCAGGCAGTCCTGACATCTGTAGGAAGGTCATTCCACCACTGCGGAGCGAGGTGGAGAAGGAGCGGCTCTGGAGGCAGGGGCGCGAGAGGAGGTAGAGCCAGTCTTCTAGTGCAGGTGGAGCAGAGAGGTCAGTGTGGGGTGTAGGGGAGATGAGGGTCTGGGTAGCTGGGTGCAGTCTGGTTAAGGCATCTGTGAGGCTAGTACAAGAGTCTTGAACTGGATGCGGCGGTGATCAGGAGCCAGTGGGCGGCGGAGTAGTGGAGTAGCGTGGGAGAAGCTAGGCTGAGAGAACACCAGGCGAGCAGCGGAGTTCTGGATGAGCTGGGTGGACGGGTGGTGGGCGAGGGAGGCCAGCCAGGAGGGAGTTGCAGTAGCCTGGGCGGGGAGACTACCAGGGCCTGGACCAGGAGCTTAGTGGCGTTAGTTGGTGAGGAAGGGTCGGATTCTTCGGATGTTGCTCAGGAAGAATCGGCAAGTGCGTGCCAGAGTGGAGATGTGCTGGGAATAAGAGAGGCAGGGGTGACTCTGAGGTTCTTAGCTGAGGAGGAGGGAGAGAGTGTGGTAGAATCCAGAGGAACAGAGATAGAAGGATCAGAGGAGGGGGAGGAGGAGGGAAAGAAAAGGAGGTCAGATTTAGAGAGGTTGAGTTTGAGGTGATGCGAGTGCATCCAGGAGGAGATAGCAGACAGACAGGTAGAGACACGGGAGGGGATGGTGGAGTCAGAGGTGGGGAAATCTGAGCATCATCAGCATAGAAATGGTATGAGAAACCATAGGCTGCGATGAGGGGGCCCAGGGAGCGGGTGTAGAGAGAGAACAGGAGAGGACCCAAGACTGACCCTTGGGGGACTCCTGTTGAGAGAGGGTGAGGTGTGGAGGTTGCTCCACGCCAGGTTACCTGGTAAGTGCAGTTGGAGGAGGGGAGGAGAACCAGGCCAGAGCAGTGCCAGAGATTCCCAGGTCAGCGAGAGAGGATAGTAGAATAGAGTGATCGGCAGTGTCAAAGGCAGCAGAGAGGTTGAGGAGAATTATGACAAAGGAGAGAGAGGCAGCTCGGGCAGAGTTTAGTGAGTTAGTGACAGACAGAAGGGCGGTTTCAGTGGAGTGAGCAGAGCAGAAGCCAGATCTATTTATATAAAAATGAACCTATTCCGTTATTTATATGAGTACTGAGAAGTTCTGATTTCTGTATTTGGTTTCTTCTGAAAGTTTAAAGGGTAACGAGATATACGCCTTTGTTTTTACTGCACACCCTGGCACTGCTGGCTGTGGTGCTGAATGAACTTGAAATGCTTGTATTTCTGATCTGCTCATACACACACACACACACACACATACATATATATATATATATATATATATATATATATATATATATATATATATATATATATGCTGGGTTTTGTTCTTGTCAAAATGTTTTCAGTAAATAAAATGTGAGGTGATTTGGCATCAGTGGTCATGTCTTAAAGAATATAGAAGTTTTGGAGTTTTTTGGAGTGTGCGACCCGTCCCGTCTCCGCTAATATCAACAATCAAGCGAGGTGTGCATTTGCCATTGCTAAGAACTATTGTATGAACTTGCAGAGACATTTGCCAATATACAACGTGCTTTATATTGGTCAGCACATTTTTTTAATAAATAAAAAAGCTTTGATGTGCACGACTGTCTGCATGGAACAGGAAGAGCTGAGTAAATCTACAATGAAAATGTATATTTAATATGTTCTTTTATGATGTTGACATGTTGCTATATGCATGTGGTAAACAGAGTGCATTGGAGTACAATATGTAAAATACCTGAAACAAAACATTTTTCCAGATGGAAACTGATACATTATGTTTCGACTTGATTTCCCAGGGCTCTGGCACTGTGATTTATTCATCCCTATTTAACACAAGCCTGAAGCTGCATGTAAATACTGCATAATAATAAGAAGAAAAAACAACATTTCAATTTTCACCAAGAGTACATCCCCACACACCACCATGTCCCTTAAAATACACAGAGTAACTGTACCTGGCGATGAATACCACAATGACTAATTAACATTGATAATATTAAATGTCCCTGAATAAGTGGACCTGTCAGTCGTGACTGAAGATCATTATAATAGTCTTTAACACAATAATGGTGCCTCTTAGTAAGTTAGCCATGTGTATGCAAGACAGTGTGAGTCCACAGGATCATTTTCTGACAAAATGCGGCCCAAGCCGCAGATATTAAATCTCAACAAATGAAACAAGCATCAATCATATCTGACCCTTACCTATATAGATATGAAACAACAGGGGTCCCTGCAGCCCCCCCCACTGAGTATATGGCTCCAACTAGAAATATCTCCTCAAGCTTAAACGCACAGTATTAATCACAAACTTTCTTTTCAAATTGAAAAGAATCCCTGTATATTCTCCTCCTGAATGGCACATTACATAAACATTCTAAAGTTTGATTTGCATATTTCTTTAGACTGCATTTTTATAAGGAGATAAATTAGATTAAGCTTATTTGCTTTTTATTTAGTGGTTTATCATGCAAGTAATATTTCTTTCTGACGTCAGCATGGAAAAAATAAATGTTCTGAGGAAATGAAACAACATAGTGATCCTGCATGCTACAGTACGAGGGTATTACTGTAATCATTAACAGTTCCAAGTGTCATTAGTTTCGCTTTTAATAGCAAAAAGTGTGAATAATAGTCACATTATGTGAAACCCACAGTACTGAAGAGTAATGCATCAGTTTGAGATTCACCAACCTTTCAGTGAAGACACTTTATTATTTACAATAGACTACTGTATCTAAATAATAATAATAATAGTTAATCTAGCAACCCAATACAGTAGCTTTGATTTTTTGGGTCTTAGAGACAATTAGTTCTCTTGGTCTTGCATGTGGGTTTAAAAAGAAAATACGGCACCATTCATTGAAAAGTGCATCTGTATTGGTAGTAATAAAACACAGAATATGTATTCAGGATTTCTTAACCCCTCAAAGTATACAAGGTATTGAGCAGTTGTTCAAACGGTTTCTTCTTAAAATACATTTGAGAGTGACTTAAGTATCACAAGGAGGAAACTGACAATTTGGACAACCTGATCCATTTTTTTTAGGGCCACATATGTCCCTTTGTACCTTAAAGGGTTAACCCATTGAATGCCATGCTGACTTTTGTCACCTTCAGCTATACTTTGAAAAGGAGGTGTACCAATATTTTGGAATGACTAAAGGAGGAGTCACACACAACTCGAGAAGGAGAGGCACGTGTCTCAAAGAGGAGTGAGGCGTGACAAGAGGTGCTGTGTGCAAAGGGGCATTATTTTGACAGATTCCTCTTGGCCACCATCTTGCTCTGGCAGTCAAAAGTCAAATGAAAGTGTAGTCTAACCTTGACCTTATTTTACAATGCTTGTACCACAAATGTGTTAATTCTAACCATGAATCAAGTTCCACGCCATTCCTTACATGTTTCCTTACAATTACCAGCCCTTTTCGTATATTAATCATTATTTATCTACAGTATATAGAGTAAACATTGCTGCTAGTCAAAATCAATATTGTTCTCATATTCAAAAGTAAATAATTTAACAGGGATTAATATAATGTTAAAACAATGCAGATAAGTTACTGATTAGTATAGTGGAATGCTTCATACTTTTTACACAATAGTACTCAAATAAATCAAACAGAACTTGAGGTTGTTGGTCTTAAAAAGTTAGACAAGAACTCTTTGTCATTTGTGTTACTTTTGTGAAAGTGTATATCTTGTCTTTCGTGTTTCTGTATTATTATCTAGAGGCTGGGTTCAGTAGCAATGTGTTGTCAGTGAGAAACCTTGCACAGAAGTCCTATAAACAGAAGATATGAGAAGTTGTGGTGAGTGTTTCTTTAATGAAGTTGTGCATTAATAACAGCAACACACACAGCATGAAATATCTATGCTTTCTTTTTATATATCTTATATCATTCCCAGGAAATGTAATGCAATATGCACAGGAAGAGAAAGGCAATTTGCCTTGAGAAATGATTCATAACAAGTATTAATTTTCCAAAATACTGTATGAATATAAATCAGGCAATTTCTCTGACAGGAATAGAGCATAATAGTTTTTTGATTACTCTATGGTAATCAAAAAGACACAGACGCAAGCTCTTCCTTCACAGAAGTAATGGTGTTACCTCCCACAAGTGCAATCTCCAGTCTCCAACTGACCCAACAATCAATGGACCATTAACAAGAGAGTGCCAATGCTTAGAAAAGGGTAAAGATTGCCAATTCTGTAAGAATCGTGATGATTGTTGGTGGAAAATATCACTCATTACAGTAAAAAAATGTATTCCAGCTGAGTGCATTCATGATTCCTCCTTGTTGTACCATATCAAAAAAAGCAATCTTCCACTAGGCCTAGCTAATTACCACGTTTAATCTACCAATTGTAAAACAAACAAAGTGCAGCTTACTAACAATGTTAACAAAGGTGTGCAATATTCTGTTATGTGATACTTTTGTACTGCGATATTCTGTAATGTGATATTTTGTAACAACTGTAAGTTGCCCTGGATAAGGGTGTCTGCTAAAAAATCAATAATAATAATAATAATAATAATAATAATAATAATAATAATAATAACAACAACAACAGGTTGGAAATAGGGTACCACTTTCCATTAAGTGTCTGTAGTTCTCTGTGTATTTACATAGTAGTTACTTAGTAAATATTTGTATACTTACACATAATTACAATGTTATTATGCATAGTTACTTCTAACCTTAACCCTAACCCCTAACCCTAACTCTTTTCTGATACAATTGTATCATTACATATATATTGCAAAATATTTACACATTAAGTACATTGTAATTAAGCATAATAACATTGTAATGATGTGTACGATACATGCATTTACTAAATACACAGTAAATAAAATTGTTTAAAATACTGTAAATACACTCATGACACATTTACAACTAGATTGTTTAAATTGCTTGAGAACTATAATAGTTATGGGGTTGGGGTTATTATCCCCATGTTTTTACCAAACTCCAGTAACATGAGCTTTATAAAGGGACACATTTGGGTTTGAAAGAAGAATCTGTATTTATATGATCTCCAGACTAAAGAGAAGTGACAGTTAAGTTATAATGCTTTGTCAAGCTGCAGGGCATGCTGATATAATAGAACTGATAAGATGGATCCATTACTAATATCTTCCACACATGCAGACAACCAGACTTCATTCGACTTGAAATTCTTTCCACTGTGCGAGATTTTAAACTAGATTTATAAATCAACAATGTTTTTACCAAAAAGACAAGACAAGACAAACTTAAAATGAAGAGCTTTACAAAATAATGTATGTGTCCTAGAACTGGAATATTTTTAAACTATAAAGTATTCCTTTTTTGCTGTATGTATTCCTGATCATCACCAACATAGAGGTAAAACAGCTCTTATTAAAACTTTTTTTTCTTGATGCAAGTTCATTTCTTAATAAGTGGTTGATTCCTCTTTGTGGTTGAGTCTATTGCTTTTTTTCTATGATCAATTTTTTTTGTTTCTAATAACTGAAATGACCCTTATATAGAAATTCCATTTGCTCAGCTTCGTCATGCAAAAAAAAGTCAGCCTTATTCTTGAAATAAATAGAATTCTGTACCCCAGCATAAGGGTCCCTATTAAGCCCCAGCACGGAGAGGCTATTAAGCCCCAGCACGGAGAGGCTATTAAGCCCCAGCACGGAGTGGAGATGCTTAACTAGGGTGGTGCTGTAGATGGTACAAGTGGAAAGTAGGAGGCCAGGACAGGAAAATATCACCTTACCATTTATTTTAAGTAAACTCATCTGATATCTGAAGTGTTGGGAGATGAAGCAAACATTTGGAGTTTCATTTTTTTTTTTTTTACTTCATGCAAAACTAATAAACAAAACAAAACAAAAACTTAGTAAGCAAACTGTCTCTGATGCTTTTACTAAACAATCAAACAATATGTTTTATTAGCCAGAAACTCTCGCTATCTATTCTCTTTGTTGCACACTGTATGTGTCTTGTTCAGTGGATCGAAGGCGTATTGGATTGAACCGCATTGCAAACCCTGTCCTATGGCGGCTACTCCATGAATAGATGATCTTTCCTCCGTGGAGATGAACTGCATGATCCCCAAGGAAATGCTTTACTTCTCCCTTGATTTGTACAATGCATTTATTACATATTGCTACTATACACTGGGAACCTGCAAATCTGTATTTCATACAGTAGAGTACTATCTCTACTCTGTAAATCATTTCACATCTAGAAACCCCAGTGATATATGGAAATGAATTCAAAGGCTCAGTGGCAGGTGATTATCTCACTAAGGTCATTATCTTTATTGTGCCTTCAAAATTAATGCAGTGTATATTAAAAAGTACAAGGCACTATCTAAGGGTGTGAAAAATGATTGCGGCTAGATGCGCATACACATGTCAGTGTGGAAACAAGTAACCTCTTCACATGAATTAAAATGTGTTCATCTTGTTGTTTCCTCAATTGATAACATGTGCAAACTGTATATTATCTAATCATAAAGGAACACATGGGCAAGACAAGAACAGGAAGGAACTGGGGTGTTTTTGGGCATCTCTTCTGTTGAGACGCAGGTCTGTGTGTCACAATGCTTCAGAAATCCTTGCAGTTTACATTAACTTTGGAAGTTTTTAATGTAGAGGCTTATACAGGGATCTCCATAGTGCAATAATAAGGAAATCAATGGGATCAATGCAATTTATTTATACTGCGACGGACCAAAAACCTGTTGTTTTTTGAATCCTTGGCATTTAATAAAAAAAAATGCTATATGTTTAATTTTCATAAACGTGGTACACAGCGGGCCTTGTTTTAGTTATCTTAATAGTCAGGTTATAAAAAGGCACTTAGTTATTCTTCTCCGATACCAGCCTGGGTGGGTTAAGGGTTATGTGTTTGGGGGTTCTCTCAAAATGATGACTGAAATGATAAATGAAACAAAATTATTAATGTATTAATGTAAAGTAAATATATTGTTCATTTATTTATTTTATTTCAGTAATATGTTAAATATTCCAGACACACAGACTATAATTCAAAGGAATAATGCACACCTCAAGTAACTGTACAAACTGCAATAAGCTGTAATTTTTCAGCTGATTAGAGCAGTTTGGTATATATGTTAACGCACTCACTGGAATAAAAGTTAAGAACATGACATACATTTTTTTTTCTGGAAGTAATGTTAAACTCGACAAATTTTAAAATTAAAACACAGTGGAACATAAAACGTCAATGTGACATGATTGTATTATGTGCTAAATAACCAATTTTAACAAGAGGCTTTCCCAACGCAGTTTACTTGTCATTTGCACCATTTATTTTGAAATGAGAAAAAACCTGCATTGAATTTACAGATTGAAAAGAGCACCCTGGGAATTAAATGAGGTGGCTCTGAGGTATTCTTAACTTGCTTATTTCTGGTTTTGTAAAAGGTGTGTTTTTTTTTCTCTTTTCAGAAACAAATGGTGCTAATAACACTTTGGAGAAAATACATTAACTTTGTAAATGTGTCTCATTATGTGTATATAAGCTTATGGTGCACTGATACTGATATTCTTCAGTTCCAAGCATTGTAATACATCTGATAACTGTGCTTGCTGTTTACCCACGGATCAATTCATCTGTTAAAGCTATATGCATTTAATCACATTGCTGATTAAATTGCAGAATTTATTTGAAAAAAAATATGAATAATCAATACATTATGTCTCCATCATAGTGTTATACCAGCTAATCTGATTGGCGTTTGTCTTGTGATGACATACAGTCTATTAAATCTTTAACAGATACAAACATATAGAACAGATAATGGTCTGTCGAGAAGCGAGAAATGTCCGCCCTTTTTTTTTTTTTTTTTTACTTTAGACGTATACAAATGTGAAAAGAATTAAGGTACAGAATTAAAATAATAAAACCACACTGGTGCTCTGATTGTAATGGTTATTGTTGGAACAGAAAACCTGCAGCATTGTTGTAGGTGGGATCCTGACCTGGATAAATGAATTGCTAACACATGCTAACATATACATATGAAAAAAAAAAACGAGAAAGCTGAGTTCAGAGATTATTTCTAGCTGGCAAAATTTGTTTAAAAAATAATTCAGTAATGCACCTCAGCAGCCAGCACATTCCTTCCTTTGTTGTTGTGAGTTTCTTAGCAGTTTTGCATATTTTTTATTTTATATATATATATATATATATATATATATATATATATATATATATATATATATATATAAAATAACATGACGATCTTCCCAAGCAATGCAGACTAAAAGCTCCCAGTAAAGGCCAGACAGCCAGATTTTTCTCTCCATATACAAGCTGTAGTGTTGTCTCCAATGTTCTTATTAGGTATTCTGACCATGCAGTGCACTGACATGTCTATCTTCTGGCACACACTAACTCAGGTGTATTTTAATTGAGGGGCTTAGGCTCAACTTTTTCACCTTTAAAAACAAGTTGTTCCACAAAAAGCATGAACTTTATTGGATCCAGCTGCTTATGGTGTCTCCCAAAGATGAGATAAAATACCAGTGTCTACGACCATAGGATTCTTTTTTTAGAAGGATTAAAGTCATACTCCTTGCCACAGTTGCATCCAAACACCATGTAGCCTGAGCTTTTGTATAAAAAGTAATAAAAGGTTGCATTATAAAAAGGTTTACCTTTTTGTTACCTGGTTTCACTATGTCAAGGTTGTCAATAGAAGACATTTTTTCTGCAGACTAGATTTTCTTTTCTAAGATTTGCATTTTACATGGACTTTGATCAGACAGCAATTTGTTGACACTTTTTTCCACATTGACTGCAGATCTAAGTCATCATCTGTGGCTGTATTAGAAGCCTGTTGCTATGGTTGCTGCAGTATGACTCTAAACTAGTCTGGCAGAGATTGTGGCCTAGCTCAAATATCACATCAGCACTGCAACTCTGGTACTGATCAGGAACTGTTATCATAAACAAACATCACAATCTGCCATTTTCTGTCAAAATATAAAGATTTCCCATGCTTACATATTTTAATGTTTAAAATGGTGGGGTGGGGGGAGCAGTTTGCCAATCAGATAGCTTAAGAATATTAACATAAGATCTGTTTATTGTCACTGTCTTTGATAATTGGTTTTAGATTCAACTAAAGGCATTGCTGTAAAATGAGGGTTACCATATGACTCCATGGACACTAGGACAGTGTGCAACAGTTCAGGCTTTTCAACTCACCCCAATGTATTCTGATAAGTGTGGTCCTGCTATGAAAGGTACCTGAGGCAGGTAAAATGTACCAGAATGCATTGGGGTGTGAGATGAAAAGCCTGAATTGTCCCAAACTGTCCTCGTGTACCTGGAGTCATATGGCAACCTCATTTAAAATGTTTTTTTTTGTACAATAAATATATCTTTGTCAGATTGATAAACAAATAGGCCTAGAACTGCAAAGTATTTGCTAAAATTCAAAAGTTATTCAAACTTGTATTGTACATTATGTGAAAAAGCATTAATCATGTAAACTTAGGACTGCTTATCTGTACAGATGTAAAATCATGAGGAGAATATAAAATCACAAAGCGACCGTTCTCCGAAACAGCCTTTTTGTCTCATTTGAATAAATCTTGGAAAAGTAGGGGTTCAAATACCTTCAGATTAGGCATTGGGAGAAATGGACAAATTTGTTTAAAGTATCGTCGATGTGATTAAATGTATATAGCATAATAAGATTACATTTATTCAATGCAACTTTTTCTACAAATGAATATCAGATACACACAATTTATTACCATTGGCTCTTAGTTTTGACATTAACAGTTTTTTTTTCTCAAACAAAACAGAAATGGAGGAACCATTATGTCTGAGCAAAGTTTTTATTAAATCCAACATTGTATGAAGGTGTTAACCACAAATGAACTGATGTTTATGTCACCTCGGTTCATCTAAAGTTAATCTTTATTGACCAAATAATCAGAAAAGTAATTCCCACTGGGAAGTAATTGTGAGCTCAACTCGCCAGATCGTCCAAAGTGCTTATACTTCAAATCCTAATTAGCATGATTCAGCTACCAATCCAGAAATAAACTACTCAGGCATTTTATTACATTTCTCACAGGGAAGAAAAGACTATGTTAACCCGTAACTACTCTAGTAAAGTCAGTGCAAGTGTGTGGTGGCGTTCTTGCTGGGCTGGGTATTTGGGTCCAGGGGATCATGGATAGTACTTGCGTGGCATTTCTTGATCAATCATGCAATTTAGAATTCAACATTTTTGAGCTATTAGGCGTTAGTTGAAATGTTGCAAAAGGAAAGAACAAATCTTTTCTGATTTTTTCAGATACATTTTTATAAAAATGAATATTTTTGCTACATTTTTAGTTATTCTGACCTATGGCACTATTTCATGCCATTCTAAACATTGCTGGGATAAAAAGTCCAGTTCTCTACATGTCCATGACAGCCCCAGACGAGTCTGTTATGCTCTAAATTCCTCAAGGAGCTTGGAAACACCAAAAAAAGTACCTCAAACTCCACTCCCTTACAGTGGATATTCTCGTAACCCGCTGTCTGCTGATCCAATCTACAGATGATTTTCCCAAATCCAAAAGGAAAAGGTGCTCCAGTTGTCTATCATCGAAGGATCGAAAACAAACGTCTCCCCGCCTCATGGATAAATCCCATCTGTCTTCAATGCTGTCATGTGTCCAAATTGCATCTAATTGCTCTAAAATATTTGAATAGTGTTGTTTGGATGAAGAGTACTTTTTGCTAAATGGATTGCACTTGTCTGTTACTTGGACCAAATAAACGATGGGTCCACTGGACCCGTGGATAGTACTTAATTAACGTTTTTTTGGTGGATAATAGTTACGGGTTAATTAAGACAAATTACCATGTTGATGAGATGCCCTTCTTAACCCCTGCTCTCAACTGCTGATGGTGAAACCTGAAATCAACAACACTGAAAAGGGCTTGAGGTCTTTGTGTTGATGAGTGGTGCTGTCAACCTCCCTAGCGTTATCTCTGAGATAATAAGGGTGGATACATTTATCTGGCAATTCATCTAACTCTGTCAGAGATAACGAGGGTGGATACATTTATCTGGTAACTCAACTAACTCCGCTCTCCTTGACATTTTACTGGATTTTATACTAAAATATGATTCTTTGGTAACTGTTAACAGCATTCTTATGCTATTATATGTGAACTCTACTCATAGACAGACCTTTTATGCATTTCAGTGTGTTTACATTTCAGTCAGGAAATTCATGTGATAGATTATTTATTAAAATATAGACTGGACAACTTTACTCATTATACAGATTTTACCACATTCTTTGGCTTTTTCGAGGTACCCTACATATAAATGAGCTTGTACTTTCAGCAGCAGGAGGTTAAATGTGTCATCTACAAGCCTACTGTAGCTCAGGTAAATAAATGTTAATAAATAAATGCCTACATATTTCTGAAATATGTAACAAAATAATATTACTAATAATAAAGTCACCTGGGACACTGGATCATCACTGTTAGTGGTTGCTGGGAGCCAGAACTGTTATGGAGCAATAAATATTAGATTTAGATGTTCTAGATTTCTCCCATGTTGACTTTTTGCAATAACAGCTACTGTAGATAAATAAATATTTAAGTTTTATTTTTTATTTATTTATTTAATTATTTTTACATTGTTAGGATAGTTGTCCTTTTGCTTCAAAAAATAACTATTTACAGTGGGAGGGTGGGTTAAGTCCCCCTAGATGCACATCTAAAAGAAGCGCTATGGTGGATCAATCTGGAAAACAGTTGAAAGGGTAATTATGCTTCTGTCAGCTTTGGACATTTTGCAATGGTGTGAAATCCTAATGCTTACTTACTCTCTTTTTCCACAGTAAGCAGTTAGATAGAAGACATTGTTTTTTTCATTAAAGTGGAAACCTGAGAGCATGCCATAGAAACAGATATCCTGAAAGCCAGTGCTGTTTTAATTTGTCTTAGAAACAGGCTTAGGCAGGAACTGCATTGTAATTGTGTGTGGTACTTACTCAACTAAAGGCAGGAACTCAACAAGGACAACTCTAGAGTGAATTTCAAGTACAGTATACTAAAAAAAAAAAAAGAAAATTTGGATAAAAAAAGGATGAATGAAGAAAGTGAACATGGGTCATTGTGACCAGGCTGGCTGGTGGTGACGTCATACTGGAAAAGAGATGGACACACAAGCAGTACTGCAGGGTATGAAAGCTGAGGCGCATGTTTAATTAATAAATAAAAGTGTATACAAAACAAAACACTTTACAAAAACAAATGATTGGCTAAAATAAATAGACAGACAAAATAGTGGACAAACCTCAAACAAGTATCGCGGCAGAACTGTTTCAGTGCAGTAGCAATTGTTACTGTATTGTGTCTCCTCTCCCATTCTCTCCACACTGAACACCCCACCCCGTGTGCATGAAACACTCACTCTTTTATACAGTTGCCCCGAGACTAATCAATCTAATCAATCATTCAATTGAATCTGCACAGTCTGCACGTGGACTAACCAGCACCCCTGCCCCCACAAATACCCACTTTAATCTGCATCTGAAGTGATTGTGCAATCCCCTGCCTAAATACAAAAAATAATTTTAAATCACCCACACATAACCCACACTAGATAGAGGAGAGAATGGAAAGATGACTGTGATAGTCAGATGACCTTCCTCGAGGAAGATGAAGCCAGCGCTGGCTGGGCTTCTAAGGTTGGGAGGTGACCGTTGCAGAGGAGCGGTAGAGAGCTGAATAAAAGAGGAAGCATAGTGGGGGAGGAGGGGAGGATGATGGAAAACCAAAAAAAAAAGCAAGACAGAGAGCAAACTCAAAGCTTGGGGTTTAAAAAGGGATTAGCAGATGTTATTAATAGGAGGGAAATAGGGGGGAGGAGCCTTGTTCATGCCCCCGAATAACACACAAGTTTACAATAAAACACAAATCATTACAGGGCAGGGCACCATGCCACAGTCATACAATCTACTCCAATCTACAGTAAATTGGCAGTTCAATATATTATTTCAAAACACCTTATTTATCTTCCACAGTTACAAATAATTCATTCTCATCAGATTATACTCAGAATCTCCTCAGGCAAGTCAGTCCTGCTTAAACACCATGCTGGATATAAAATCATTTGTCACATTTGCTGGTTAATGTGATTCATAATGAGATTTTGACACACAATAATGTCTACAGCTGCTTGTTTTGTTTTTTTTGCCTAGATAGGATGCTTTTTATATTAAGTCTTATAGTGCATTTGTTAGACTTGTTAGACTTTAAAAACAATTTAAAAATATAATTAATGAAAAACATGGGCTACAGTGAGGTATATACTATTAATAGGTTTATACAGTGGCATATATGCTTTTAATAGGAGTTTATACAGTGAGGTATATGCTATTAATAGGGTTTATACAGTGAGGTATATGCTATTAATAGGGGTTATAAAGAGGTATATGCTATTAATAGGGGTTTATACAGTGAGGTATATGCTATTAATAGGGGTTAATATAGTGAGGTATATGCTATTAATAGGTTTATACAGTGGCGTATATGCTATTAATAGGGGTTTATACAGTGAGGTATATGCTATTAATAGGAGTTTATACAGTGGCATATATGCTATTAATAGGGTTTATACAGTGTGGTATATGCTATTAATAGGGGTTTATACAGTGGGCATATACAATTAATAGGGGTCCATACAGTGGCATATATGCTATTAATAGGGGTTTATACAGTGAGGTATATGTTATTAATAGGGGTTTATACAGAGAGGTATAGATATTAATAGGAGTTTATACAGTGGCATATATGCGTTATTAATAGGGTTTATACAGTGAGGTATATGCTGTTAATAGGGTTTTATATAGAGAGGTATATGCTATTAATAGGGGTTTATACAGCAGCCTCCAGAGTTTGCCTCTGAAGTCCCTTGTTATTGTGCAACTTGCTGTTTTTAATTTTATTTCTGATACTGCTGAATCTAAAGGGAAAGAGTTAAACAATGTAACAAATGGGTTAGCCCGAGTCATATTGATTTTCAGAACAGTAAATGCCATCATAATTACATTTTCAGTTGGAACCCAATAAGCTTTAAAAGGAAAATAATAAGAGATAGTAGTTTTATACAGCCACAGTGGTTACAATTAACATCTTTACTAACAGATGAAATGATGGAAATTATTCAGAGCATTATTGCAGATAGTTCTTTCCAGGGCTATTTGGTATGGTTGTCAATTGCAGCTATTATGCCATATATATATATATATATATATATATATATATATATATATATATATATATATATATATATATATATATATATATATATATATATTCTATTTTTTTGCATGAAAGGGTGGAAAAATAACTTACTGCTGTCCTCAATAGGCAGGCTTTATGTTACTTGTCACCGCGGAGGATAATTCAGTCAGTTCTTTTTACTTGAATTCCTTTCCTTTGCTTTATGTTTTATATGCTTATACTGCAGCCATGGATTGTTCTCATGGACATAAGCCCTACACAAATCAGATGTAATCCTCGTTGGATTATCCTGTCTAGTCTTTAAGAATAATACATTGAAAATCCTCTTGCTATAGTTGCAGTTCAATAATAGAGAATCATGTAGGCGTTCTTCAAACGTATAAAAAATGTTGATGGCAATTCCCTGTAATAGCTAACGTCAAATCAAGACTCCTGTGAGAATTTACTTGACATTTTTAATTGAAGGTGATTCATAATCGCCTGCACAACAATGCAAATAATTGCATTGCTAAAGAATTCAAACTTGTAGCCCTTTCCTGTAAATTGACCCGTACAGAGAAAGGGATCCATTAAGTCTGTCTCTCATTCCCTTTTCTATTCTCCCTTATTGACACAATTTCTCCAGAAACAAAATGCTGCAATAAAGAAATGATAGCAACAGAGCCAGAGGTACTGTTTCTAATGTTAAAGTAGCTGATCATCCCTTACTCTTAATTATATTGTATAAGAAACGTTAAGGGCTTAATTAGTGTGTTTGTCACAAACTGGGTACACTGACTTTAAAGGAAGAAGCTTTAATCACAGTCTGTGCTCCAATGGATCTTAACGCTTTAATAAGGTGCAACGCGATCTTGTTTTTGTGCGTATGTGGGGCTTGTTTGTTTCTATGTGTTTTGATAATTAAAATATTATTGCTGGCTTTCTGCTTATAGATTAATTACCGCCTAGCTTCTGTGAAGAAAAAAAATAACTGTGTAGTCAGAATTATTTCCTAATTAACCGAAACCTGTTCTAATTAATGTGTGTGTGTTAATTTTAAATAAATAAATGCATTGAAGGACTAGTGTTTTACATCTGTTTGAGGTGAATCAGACATGTCTCTTGGAATGTATACATTTCATGTTGATTCTGAGGATAAGCTACTTGGGATAACAGGCTTTTAAGTGGTTATCTGGCATACAACCCACATACAGTGTAATTGCAAGGCATGTATAGTCAAACTCCTTTCTTTTGCAGGTACATAAAAATGAGAGATGACAGAATGTTGCTACATATGGTAAGAGGATCGTTATTCTGACACCAGTTATCTACCTGCATGCACGGGTTCAAAAAAAAAACAGCTATGAATGCTAAGGTATTTCATGGGACAGGAGGACCTCCAGGCTTTAGAAGGCATGCTTATGACTTAGAGGTCAGGGTCTCCGCTTGGCTCGTGGGAGAGACCCCCTGGGAGTTGGAGGCATCGCAGTCGGGCTTTTCGAAGGCTGGTAGGCGAGCTTCACTTCCCCCAGCAGAAACAGAAAAAAGCAAAAGCAGGAGAAACAAAAAGATGTGAAAAGTACAGATGTCTCCCGGGCTTGGAGAATTGCCCATGCTGAGGGAGGTCAGCTAGGCCAGATTTCAAATCTGTGGTGAGCTTCACTTCCCTGGAGTGGAAAGACTGGAATGCTGGAAGGTAAAAAAGAAAGAAAAGAGTCAAAGGGAAGTCTCTCCTGGCTCTCAGAGAACTACCATGGCGGAGTAGAGGCCAGCATGGCGGGGAACAGACTGGGAAACAGGCTTGATTCCCCAGGAGGAGTCCCACACAGGGGAAAGGGAGATTGAGCTCAGGAAAGTAACCAAGAAAAGGTTTAAGAAAGATTTTTGGCAGGGGGGTAAATGAAAGGGAGTAAATGAAAAGCGAGAAGGGGAAGTTTGACAGAATAAATAATATTTGGTCTCTTTTTTTCAATAGTATTGTTTCATATCTAGCTATGACAGCCCTGTTTGAAAAGAAATGAAAAAGATACAGATGCATTTAGTACTTTGCAATCCTATAAAGACATGTTTTGTGTATATAGAGATAAGCATCTTGGTTTATTTCAATATCTAAAAATCAATTTCAAGGATAAAGGGAACAAAAGATGAAAGCAGGGACGTTGTGGGATTCCATAATAAATCTTTGAAAATATCTTAAATACAGGACCGTATTCACAAAGCATAAACTCATCTACATTGTTGTTGGTTTCCTGAACAGCAGCCTGGGAAGATCTTTAAAAACTAAAAGCTGTATGAGCGGGGCACAGCATTGTCTTAGCTGTATGAACGGGCACAGCATTGTCTTTGTAAAATACATATTTGTTCCATATTCCTCTTAAGACAGCCATGTCAGAATGCTCTTGAGTGCTGCATTGGTCTCTGCAATCTAATGGGCTACGGAGGAAATCGTCTGTGGTTGGTTTGCCGTATCATACCATAGACCCCTGTTTATGGCTGCTGGCGAGGCCAGGTGGAGACTAACGAATGGCCTCTTCTCATTTGTTCTTGTCTCTTAACCCCAAGGTTCAGAAAGTTTGTAATTATATTGGCAGATACCAGCATGTTTCTGCAGACAGTTGTTACCTTCTGGTCAGTGTGAATCAAAAAAAAAAAAAAAAATCACTATATACAAACACAGACGTGCTCAAATTTGTTGGTACCCTCCACAAAAAACGAAGAATGCACAATTTCTCTGAAATAACTTGAAACTGACAAAAGTAATTGGCATCCACCATTGTTTATTCCATATTTAATAGAAATCAGACTTTGCTTTTGATTTTTTATTCAACATAATATTTAAATAATAAAACAAATGAAAATGGCATGGACAAAAAATGATGGGACCCTAACCTAATATTTTGTTGCACAACCTTTAGAGGCAATCACTGCAATCAAACGTTTTCTGTAGCTCTCAATGAGACTTCTGCACCTGTTAACAGGTAGTTTGGACCACTCTTCCTGAGCAAACTGCTCCAGCTGTCTCAGGTTTGATGGGTCCTTCTCCAGACTGCAATTTCAGCTCTTTCCATAGATGTTCGATAGGATTCAGATCAGGACTCATAGAAGGCCACTTCAGAATAGTCCAATGTTTTGTTCTTATCCATTCTTGGGTGCTTTTTAGCTGTGTGTTTTGGGTCATTATCCTGTTGGAGGACCCGACCTGCGACTGAGACAGAGCTTTCTGACACTGGGCAGTGTTTCGCTCCAGAATGCCTTGATAGTCTTGAGATTTCATTGTGCCCTGCACAGATTCAAAACACCCTGTGCCCAGGCGGCAACAAAGCAGCCCCAAAACATAACTTGAGCCTCCTCCATGTTTCACTGGGTATGGTGTCTTTTTCTTTGAAAGCTTCATTTTTCGTCTGTGAACATAGAGCTGATGTGACTTGCCAAAAAGCTCCAGTTTTGACTCATCTGTCCAAGGACATTCTCCCAGAAGGATTGTGGCTTGTCAATATGCATTTTAGCAAATTCAGTCTGGCTTTTTATGTTTTCTTTCAAAAGTGGAGTCCTCCTGGGTCTTCTTCCATGGAGCCCCCTTTAGCTCAAAAGCGACGGATGGTGCGATCAGAAACTGGCCATACCTTCACCCTTGAGTTCAGCTTGTATCTCTTTGGCAGTTATCCTTGGTTCTTTTTCTACCATCTGCATCTATCCTTCTGTTCAATCTGGGGTCGATTTTCCTCTTCTTGACTAGGGAGGAGGTTGGCTACAGTTCCATGGACCTTAAACTTCTTAATAATATTTGCAACTGTTGTCACAGGAACATCAAGCTGCTTGGAGATGGTCTTGTAGCCTTTACCTTTACCATGCTTGTCTATTATTTTCTTTCTGATCTCCTCAGACAACTCTCCTTTGCTTTCTCTGGACCATGTTCAGTGTGGTGCACACAATGATACCAAACAGCACAGGGACTACTTTTCTCCATTTAAATAGGCTGAATGACTGATTACAAGATTGGAGACATGTGATACTAATTAAAGAAACTAATTAGTTTGAAATATCACTATAATCCAATTATTATCTTTTTCTAAGGGGTACCAACAAATGTGTCCAGGCCATTTAGAATATCTTTGTAGAATAAGCAATAATTCATCTCTTTCACAGCTTCTTTGCTTTATTCTATGACATACCAAAGGCATGCAAGTATACATGATAAAATAGCTTTTAATTTCATCACTTTTTCAGGAGGAATGAAGCATTATTTCAATGAGCTGTAAGGGTACCAACAAATTTGAGCACGTCTGTATATAGAATCTCACCTGGTTTTGTTTAAGCACAATCAATCATGGTATTTTCCTTTAAGATCCGAAGTCATTGGCTTACACTGTCTAGTGCTTGGTCCTGGAGGCATGGGTTCAACCTGTAAATATTCATTAAAAAATAATTGTTTGTGAAACTGAGACATAACCCAAAGGCAATATACCAAAATAAATAAATAAATCCATCCATCAATACATGAATCCAATCACCTTGAGGTCACTTTCTGTAAGTCATGCCTTAGGAAATCACAGACATATCTGTGATTTCTAAAGGCATGTATAAACTATTTTTAAACTAAAGTGCCCTCGTTAAATGCAAGATCTGTGGGATCCAGGAGATACAGGACATGTCAGACTCTGCGCTGCAAAGCACACCTCTATCAGAGTGTCTGGATTTCCAGGAATGACTAGAATGAATGTCTAACTGACCGCTAATGTAGGGCACTTACAGTTAATACCGGGGAGGCTGCAACGTAACGAGTGCCAGTAAAAGCCATCTCAAAGCCTCAAAACAGGTGTGTTAGAAACTGAATGGACAAGACAGTAAACACATAAAGAATACAAACAAATGCATTTAAAAATCAAAACAGACTATGAAAACACCTTTAAAAACACTTGTGAAACGGGTCTGATATACAGTACAGGCATAGTAAGAATGCATTGTTATATATATATATATATATATATATATATATATATATAAATTTTAAATCAAAGTATTGGAACCTTCAAAACCTAAAAGATGGAACATTTGCAGATCTATAATCAGCCATCCTGTCTAAAATCACCACTGCTACTGGGTTATGGATGTTTGTTGTTTGAGTGGTTTGGGAAATGTCTAGAATCCATTAGGGTTACTGAAATGCATTAGGTTTCAAGAAAATAACAAATTTAGACAAAGGTACATTCTCTTTCAAGCTCTGTTACGTACCCCTAACTCAGAATAAACTATGCATGCCCCAGTAACCTAACCTGGAGATAATGGTTACACATCAGAGCTGAGGGTTTATTGAAAATGAAGTTTCAATGTGGATGAATCGCACTTTTATACACAGTGGGGGTGAATAAGAAGAATACTTTTTAGGTGAGATGTACAAAGAAGTAGAAAGTTTCTGTACAAACTCCCAAAGGGTTTGAGGGAAAAAAAAAAAGTTTTTTGTTCACATCAAAAGGTAACTTTTTCATTGAAGGACTTTTATAGAATATCAAAATGGCATGTTTGTATAAAATTTTTAAATACTGTATGGGTAATATAATTTCAACTGTTTCATTCTGCATTAAGAACTACAGGAAGACACAAATACAGAACAGTCGATTAATCTACTAATATTAGCTTATACATTTTACTTATTTGTGTTTTATGTTACATATTCCAAAAAACATTATATAAAACCAAACAAAACAGTTTTTTTTTGCAGATGTTTTCAAAAATAGATTGCATGTTGTGAAAGTTATTTCTTGAAAATATTCTAAATGATTCACCTCAAAACTCTGGTTCCTCTACATACAGTAAGTGGTTCTCTTTCACAGGGACTATTACATTAATGCATGAGGTACTTTATATAAAAAGCTAGGGTTTCTGTAAATGAGAGACTATAAATAGCTTTTCAGCCCATGCTTTCAAACATAATTGGATTGGAAGTTACAAATGTAAAAAAAAAAAAAGTTATTGAAATTCCCATCACATGAATTGTTCCATTGCGAACTGGAAATGTGATAATTGATTCATTATTTAATGTACATAAATTGGGCTTGGTAGGTTTATTCCTCCCCACCATATGGCATATGAACACTTTCAGCTGAAATAAACTTTAGGAGCTGCTTAGATTTTGTGACCATCGCTGTATTAGTATAGGTTTTTTGCTTTATTTTTTTATTTTGGCTTTGCAACTTGTTTTTTTGCAGGATGAATGACACATGCAATGCTTATGTAGTAATGAGGTTGCACACTACAGTCAAATATTCAGGAGCTTCACGTTAGGAAAATTGTTTGAGAATTAATAGATTGATACTTGTTCAGTCAATATATTGGTAATCCTATTTTACCACTAACTCTTTGTAAAATCTATATATTTGTATGCTGTTTAAAATGTACAAAAGTACTTATACAGTACAACTCAAATGTAATGCAATTAGTATTTGGTGAATAACAGACAGTATGTATCACCTCCAGCATTGTGTTCATTATGTATAGCACATTACCAATGATTAAATCCCAAATCTCTGCTCTTTAAATATAATTCCCCATGCTCATTAATTAGTGGCCATAAGTGGTAAAGTGATCATTGATTATCTTTTATGGATCTGTGACAGAGAAAGAATGATTCTTGGTGATAAATCTCCCTCCCGACCTGTGAAAGCACTGTAAAGGGGAACAAGTGTCCTGGACTGGCTGGCTAGACAATTCATTTCCCAGGATTAGCAGAAGTCGACCATCTAGAAAGGGGTCTGAGCTATGGTACACTAAATCATCAACCTGGAAGGGAAATGATGTAGCCACGGATTGGAGGAGAAGTTGCAATCGTTAACCAAGGGGCGTGATTGACGGTTATATAAGGGAGGTAGCGGTGATCTGTTCCTTTGTTATGGTTAACGCTAAACGGAAGGAGACCGTAAGTGTTTTGTTTGTTTGTTGTGTCTAAAAAATTTTGTTGTTATTAGATGGCTGCTGCGATCCGGAGCTGTCGCTAAAGGCCAGCACTAAACCGGACAACACTTGTGTCACAATTAAACTGTATTTGCACCAGGAACACTATAGCACTCACTGTGATCGTGTTTGTGTTAACTGTGGGTGATTAAATACTGGGACTATTACTACAGGACCACCGTGGATTAAACAGACCCAATACACAAATGCTGTGTATTGTCTGTTATCGTTGTTTACTGTTTGTCATCAGACTTTGGATTACAAAATAAACCATCATTTTGCCAGTACTTTGTTGTTTGTCCTTGTCTTGAGCACTGCATCACCCATAAACCTGCACACAGCCACTCTGGTCTATTGTGACATCATCCTGAAAAGCCTAATGCAGGGGCAATTGCTTTACATTCAGATAACTTGTTTTTGTTTAGGAAGTTTTGGTTTTTCGTTTTCAGAAAAACAGCATAAACTGGTCAATAGGCTAATTTTTCATAGAAGTATTGTTCCTCGCGTGACATCTAGAAATGAACCTCTTAGTCACCGCTGTTGAAAGAACAGGCTCACAGGAGACTGGTGATTTTTCTTCTTGTTCTGTTTTGTACTGCAGTATGGCTTGATGGTTGACCTTTTACTGCCAATAGATGTTCATAATTCACTCCCAGTGTGTGTTTGCCATTCTTAGTCTTTTCCATTGCCTTCAGTGGTGCATGCAATATAACCCTAACTCTACCCCTTACTTTACCTTATCCTCTAACCCTAATGCTCCTATCCTAGTGTGAAGAGGACATATTAGAAGGGACTAAGTAGATTATACCATACATTATCACCTTATTATTCTCACTCTTCATACGGCCCGATGCTGCATTGAATGTTCCATGCAGTCTTTATTTTTGTGAGACTGCCAATTTAGTAATTGCAAGGTAACAGTGAATTTTTTCATCCATACGTTTTTAAACACTGAATCATAATAAATAAGGCATTCTCTTTAATTAATGTCTATGGTGGTTTAAAGGAAATAAAGATGGAATTGACTGTTGATACTAAATAAAGTTTTTAATTTGCATTCGATGTTTTAAAATCATTACAAACCATCCCATTATTTTTAGTCACATGTTTGCAAATTACAGGATGTTGCTGGTCATCTCTAATATATCAAGATGGTTGTTGAAGTCAGCTACCCGGCGTGCCTGGAGGAACTACCATTGATTTGTCTAACATCTTTGAGGCTAATTACCGTATCTAAAACATTACTGTTAAATGATCGGGTTTTTGGCTCACACTTCTTCAATGGAAGAGTTAGATGTGGGCTGATAAGAAAAAGGCCCTTATATAAACTTGCCCTAGTCAATGCGTGTAGTCTGTATCAACAACAATGTTCTGGGGCTGGAGACACACAGGTGCTTGATTTTATATAACTACAATTAAGCTGGTGGCTTGAAACCTGGTTCCAGGAGACCGGGACCCAGTTGAGGCAGTGTCCCCTGATGTGCCATGCAGTGACCTAGTCTCCTGAAGCCAAGTTACAAAGCCACAGTGGCTTTGTGTCCCTCAGCTTAAGAAACTGGTCTAGTAACAACATTGCATTTGCTTTACAGTCCAAAAACAATATTTTGGACTATCAGTATTGAAATTTCGTGTATCAATACCAATGGATATGTTCATATGTTATGCAGTTCACATAAAGGAGTTACCATGGAAACATTACAATTGAATTGTAAAGTACTATGTTACATATGTGACCAACGTAATTAAAACTTCTCCTAAAATGGCATTTTCAGGAAGCACTTTCATTTGTATGCATCCAAAGTTGATGCTATGTGAGCTGCTTAAGTTTTATACAGGTTTTAAATGGATACACCACTCAATATATAACAACCTGATAGAAAAGTGTCAGCATCAAAGCCTTAAGAGTTAGTTATTTTAATATTTCAAACTTTTGCATACCATCCGAGATACTGGCCACGAGCCAGGCCTTTAAAGGGGTTAGTACAGAACTGCATTAGGCAGTGATTCTTTAACACCAGGCTTGGTTATTTTCTGATTTGTCAGGCTAGGTTTCTAGTATTCTTCCTCCAGTGC
>JAHFZB010000095.1:0-18457 GCA_036884735.1 Huso huso
GTTATGAAATGCTGCCTATGGTATTGTTACGGAATACTGCCCATGGTCATGTTACGAAATTCTGCCAATGGTCAGGTTACGAAATTCCAGCCATGGTCACGTTACTAAATGCTGCCCATGGTCATGTTACGAAATGCTGGCCGTGGTCATGTTACAAAATGCTGCCCATGGTCATGCTACTAAATGCTGCCCATGGTCATGTTACAAAATGCAGCCTATGGTCATGTTCCGAAATGCTGCACATGGTCATGTTACGAAATTCCACCCATGGTCAAGTTACTAAATACTGCCCATGGTCATGTTACGAAATGCTACCCATGTTCATGTTACGAAATGCTGTCCATGGTCATGTTACGAAATGCTGCCCATGGTCATGTTACGAAATGCTGCCCATGGTCATGTTACGAAATGCTGCCCATGGTCATTTTACTAAATGCTGCCCATGGTCATATTTACTAAATGCTGCCCATGGTCATGTTACTAAATGCTGCCTATGGTCATGTTACTAAATGCTGCCTATGGTCATGTTACGAAATGCTCCCTATGGTCATGTTACTAAATGCTTCCTATGGTCATGTTACTAAATTCCGCCTATGGTCATGTTACTGAATTCCGCCCATGGTCATGTTACGAAATGCTGCCTATAGTCATGTTACTAAATTACACCTATGGTCATGTTACGAAATGCTACCCTTTGTCATGTTAATAAATGCTGCCAACGGTCATGTTACATAATGCTGCCTATGGCCATTTTACTAAATGCTGCCTATGGTCATGTTACTAAATGCTTCCTATGGTCATGTTACTAAATTCTGCCTATGGTCATGTTACTAAATGCTGCCCATGGTCATGTTACTAAATGCTGCCCATGGTCATGTTACTAAATGCTGCCTATGGTCATGTTACTAAATGCTGCCCATGGTCATGTTACGAAATTCTGCCCATGGTCATGTTACGAAAATGCTGCCTATGGTCATGTTACGAAATGCTGCCTATACTCATGCCACTAAATGGTGCCTATGGTCATGTTACTAAATGCTACCTATGGTCATGTTACAAAATGCTGCCTATGGTCATGTTACTAAATGCTGCCTATGGTCATGTTACTAAATGCTGCCTATGGTCATGTTACTAAATGCTGCCCATGGTCATGTTACTAAATGCTGCCTTTGGTCATGTTACTAAATGCTGCCTATGGTCATGTTACTAAATGCTGCCCATGGTCATGTTACTAAATGCTGCCCATGGTCATGTTACGAAATGCTGCCCATGGTCATGTTACGAAATTCTGCCCATGGTCATGTTACGAAATGCTGCCTATGGTCATGTTACTAAATGCTGCCTATGGTCATGTTACTAAATGCTGCCTATGGTCATGTTACTAAATGCTGCCCATGGTCATGTTACTAAATGCTGCCCATGGTCATGTTACTAAATGCTGCCTATGGTCATGTTTCTAAATGCTGCCTATGGTCATGTTACTAAATGCTGCCTATGGTCATGTTACTAAATTCTGCCCATGGTCATGTTACTAAATGCTGCCTGCCATGGTCATGTTACTAAATGCTGCCTATGGTCATGTTCTGCAAAATTCTGCCCATGGTCATGTTACTAAATGCTGCCCCATGGTCATGTTACTAAATGCCCATGGCCCATGGTCATGTTACTAAATGATGCCCATGGTCATATTACTAAATGCTGCCTATGGTCATGTTACAAAATGCTGCCTATGGTCATGTTACTAAATGATGCCCATGGTCATGTTATGTAATGCTGCCTATAGTCATGTTTCTAAATGCTGCTTATAGTCATGTTACTAAATGCTGCCTTTGGTATTGTTACGAATGCTGCCTATGGTCATGTTACTAAATGCTGCCCATGGTCATGTTACTAAATGCTGCCTATGGTCATGTTACGAAATGCTGCCCATGGTCATGTTACTAAATTCTGCCCATGGTCATGTTACGAAATTCTGCCTATGGACATGTTACTACATACTGCATATGGTAATGTTACTACATCCTGCCCATGGTCATGTTACAAAATGCTGCCTATGGTCATATTATGAAATGCTGCCTATGGTCATGTTACTAAATGCTGCCCTTGGTCATGTTACTAAATGCTGCCTATGGTCATGTTACTAAATGCTGCCTATGGTCATGTTACTAAATGCTGCCTATGGTCATGTTACTAAATGCTGCCTATGGTCATGTTACTAAATTCTGCCTATGTTCATGTTACTAAATGCTGCCCATGGTCATGTTACTAAAATGCTGCCCATGGTCATGTTACTAAATGCTGCCCATGGTCATGTTATAAAATGCTGCCCATGGTCATGTTACGAAATGCTGCCTATGGTCATGTTACAAAATGCTGCCCATGGTCATGTTACTAAATGCTGCCTATGGTCATGTTACTAAATGCTGCCTATGGTCATGTTACTAAATGCTGCCCATGGTCATGTTACGAAATGCTGCCCATGGTCATATTACGAAATGCTGCCTATAGTCATGTTACTAAATGCTGCCTATGGTCATGTTACTAAATTCTGCCTATGGTCATGTTACTAAATGCTGCCCATGGTCATGTTACGAAATGCTGCCTATAGTCATGTTACTAAATGCTACCTATGGTCATGTTACTTAATGCTGCATATGGCCATGTTACTAAACACTGCCCATGGTCATGTTATGAAATGCTGCCTATAGTCATGTTACTAAATGCTGCCTATGGTCATGTTACTAAATGCTGCCTATGGTCATGTTACTAAATTCTGCCTATGGTCATGTTACTAAATGCTGCCCATGGTCATGTTACGAAATGCTGCCCATGGTCATATTACGAAATGCTGCCTATACTCATGCTACTAATGCTGCCTATGGTCATGTTACTAAATGCTGCCTATGGTCATGTTACTAAATACTGCACATGGCCATGTTACGAAATGCTTCCCATGGTCATGTTACGAAATTCTGCCCATGGTCATGTTACGAAATACCACCCTTGGTCACGTTACTAAATACTGCCTATGGTCATGTTACGAAATTCTACCCATGGTCATGTTACGAAATGCTGCCCATGGTCATGTTACGAAATGCTGCCCATGGTCATGTTACTAAATGTTGCCCATGGTCATGTTACTAAATGCTGCCTATGGTCATGTTACTAAATACTGCCTATGGTCATGTTACTAAATCCTGCCCATGGTCATGTTACAAAATGCTGCCTATGGTCATGTTACTAAATGCTGCCCATGGTCATGTTACGAAATGCTGCCCATGGTCATGTTACTAAATTCTGCCTATGGTCATGTTACGAAATGCTGCCCTTGTTCATGTTAATAAATGCTGCCAACGGTCATGTTACAAAATGTTGCCTATGGCCATGTTACTAAATGCTGCCTATGGTCATGTTACTAAATGCTGCCTATGACCATGTTACTAAATGCTGCCCATGGTCATGTTACGAAATGCTGCCCATGGTCATATTACGAAATGCTGCCCATGGTCATGTTACTAAATGCTGCCTATGGTCATGTTACTAAATGCTGCCTATGGTCATGTTACGAAATGCTGCCTATGGTCATGTTACTAAATGCTGCCTATGGTCATGTTACTAAATGCTGCCTATGGTCATGTTACTAAATGCTGCCCATGGTCATTTACGTAATGCTGCCTATGGTCATGTTACAAAATGCTGCCCATGGCCATGTTACTAAACACTGCCCATGGTCATGTTACGAAATGCTGCCTATAGTCATGTTACTAAATGCTGCCTATGGTCATGTTACTAAATGCTGCCTATGGTCATGTTACTAAATTCTGCCTATGGTCATGTTACTAAATGCCTATGGTCATGGTCATGTTACCTAAATGCTGCCCATGGTCATATTACAAATGCTGCCCATGGTCATGCTACTAAATGCTGCCTATGGTCATGTTACTAAATGCTGCCTATGGTCATGTTACTAAATGCTGCCCATGGTCATGTTATAGTCGAAAAATGCTGCCCATGGTCATGTTACTAAATTCTGCCCATGGTCATGTTACGAAATACCACCCTTGGTCACGTTACTAAATACTGCCTATGGTCATGTTATGAAATGCTGCCCATGGTCATGTTACGAAATGCTGCCCATGGTCATGTTACTAAATGCTGCCCATGGTCATGTTACGAAATGCTGCCTATAGTCATGTTACTAAATGCTTCCTATGGTCATATTACTAAATGCTGCCTTTGGTCATGTTATGGTCATTTACTGCCTATGGTCATGTTAAGAAATGCTGCCTACAGTCATGTTACTAAATGCTGCCTATGGTCATGTTACGAAATGCTGCCTATGGTCATGTTAATAAATGCTGCCCATGGTCATTTACGTAATGCTGCCTATGGTCATGTTACAAAATGCTGCCCATGGCCATGTTACTAAACACTGCCCATGGTCATGTTACTAAATGCTGCCCTATGGTCATGTTACTAAATGCTGCCCATGGTCATGTTATTAAATGCTGCCTATGGTCATGTTCCAAAATGCTGCCCATGGTCATGTTACTAAATGCTGCCTTTGGTCATGTTACTAAATGCTGCCTATGGTCATGTTAAAAATGCTGCCTATGGTCATGTTACTAAATGCTGCCCATGGTCATGTTACAAATGCTGCCTATGGTCATGTTACTAAATGCCTGCCCATGGTCATGTTCACTAAATGCTGCCTATGGTCATGTTACTAAATTCCGCCCATGGTCATGTTACTAAATGCTGCCCATGGTCATGTTACTAAATGCTGCCTATGGTCATGTTACTAAAATGCTGCCCATGGTCATGTTACTAAATGCTGCCTATGGTCATGTTTCTAAATGCTGCCCATGGTCATGTTACTAAATGCTGCCTTTGGTCATGTTCTAAATGCTGCCTATGGTCATGTTACTAAATGCTGCCCATGGTCATATTACGAAATACTGCCCATGGTCATGTTACTAAATGCTTCCCATGGTCATGTTACTAAATGCTGCCCATGGTCATGTTACTAAATGCTGCCTATGGTCATGTTACTAAATGCTGCCTGGTCATTTACAAATGCTGCCTATGGTCATGTTACTAAATTCTGCCCATGGTCATGTTACGAAATGCTGCCTATGGTCATATTACTAAATGCTGCCTATAGTCATGTTACGAAATGCTGCCTATGGTCATGTTACTAAATGCTGCCTATGGTCATGTTACTAAATGCTGCCTATGGTCATGTTACAAAATGCTGCCTATGGTCATGTTACTAAATGATGCCCATGGTCATGTTATGAAATGCTGCCTATAGTCATGTTTCAAAATGCTGCCCATAGTCATGTTACTAAATGCTGCCTTTGGTATTGTTACGAATGCTGCCTATGGTCATGTTACTAAATGCTGCCCATGGTCATGTTACTAAATGCTGCCCATGGTCATGTTACTAAATGCTGCACATGGTCATGTTACGAAATGCTTCCCATGGTCATGTTACTAAATTCTGCCCATGGTCATGTTACTAAATTCTGCCTATGGTCATGTTACTAAATGCTGCCTATGGTCATGTTACTACATCCTGCCCATGGTCATGTTACAAAATGCTGCCTATGGTCATATTATGAAATGCTGCCTATGGTCATGTTACTAAATGCTGCCCACGGTCATGTTACGAAATGCTGCCTATGGTCATGTTACTAAATGCTTCCTATGGTCATGTTACTAAATTCCGCCTATGGTCATGCTACTAAATTCTGCATATGGTCTTGTTACTAAATTCCGCCTATGGTCATGTTACTAAATGCTGCCCATGGTCATGTTACGAAATGCTGCCTATAGTCATGTTACTAAATTCTGCCTATGGTCATGTTACGAAATGCTGCCCTTGTTCATGTTAATAAATGCTGCCAACGGTCATGTTACAAAATGCTGCCTATGGTCATGTTACTAAATGCTGCCTATGGTCATGTTACTAAATGCTGCCCATGGTCATGTTACTAAATGCTGCCCATGGTCATGTTACGCAATGCTGCCCATGGTCATGTTACTAAATGCTGCCTATGGTCATGTTACTAAATGCTGCCTATGGTCATGTTACTAAATGCTGCCTATGGTCATGTTACTAAATGCTGCCCATGGTCATGTTACTAAATGCTGCCTATAGTCATGTTACTAAATGCTGCCTATGGTCATGTTACTTAATGCTGCATATGGTCATGTTAATAAATGCTGCCCATGGTCATTTACGTAATGCTGCCTATGGTCATGTTACAAAATGCTGCCCATGGTCATGTTACTAAATGCTGCCCATGGTCATGTTACTAAATGCTGCCTATGGTCATGTTACTAAATGCTGCCCATGGTCATGTTACTAAATGCTGCCCATGGTCATGTTACTAAATTCTGCCTATGGTCATGTTACTAAATGCTGCCCATGGTCATGTTACGAAATGCTGCCCATGGTCATATTACGAAATGCTGCCTATACTCATGCTACTAATGCTGCCTATGGTCATGTTACTAAATGCTGCCTATGGTCATGTTACTAAATGCTGCCTATGGTCATGTTACTAAATGCTACCCATGGTCATGTTACTAAATTCTGCCCATGGTCATGTTACAAAATGCTGCCTATGGTCATGTTACGAAATGCTGCCCATGGTCATGTTACTAAATTCTGCCCATGGTCATGTTACTAAATGCTGCCCATGGTCATGTTACTAAATGCTGCCCATGGTCATGTTACTAAATGCTGTCCATGGTCATGTTACTAAATGCTGCCTATGGTCATGTTACTAAATGCTGCCTATGGTCATGTTACTAAATGCTGCCTATGGTCATGTTACTAAATGCTGCCTATGGTCATGTTACTAAATGCTGCCCATGGTCATGTTACTAAATGCTGCCATGGTCATGTTACTAAATGCTGCCTATGGTCATGTTACTAAATGCTGCCTATGGTCATGTTACTAAATGCTGCCCATGGTCATGTTACTAAATGCTGCCTATGGTCATGTTACAAAATGCTGCCTATGGTCATGTTACTAAATGCTGCCCATGGTCATGTTACTAAATGCTGCCTATGGTCATGTTACTAAATGCTGCCCATGGTCATATTACTAAATGCTGCCTATGGTCATGTTACTAAATGCTGCCTATGGTCATGTTACTAAATGATGCCTATGGTCATGTTATGAAATGCTGCCTATGGTCATGTTTCTAAATGCTGCCTATGGTCATGTTACTAAATGCTGCCTTTGGTCATGTTACGAAATGCTGCCTATGGTCATGTTAAAAAATGCTGCCTATGGTCATGTTACTAAATGCTGCCTATGGTCATGTTATGAAATGCTGCCTATGGTCATGTTACTAAATTCTGCCTATGGTCATGCTACTAAATGCTGCCTATGGTCATGTTACTAAATTCTGCCTATGGTCATGTTACTAAATGCTGCCCATGGTCATGTTACGAAATGCTGCCTATAGTCATGTTACTAAATGCTGCCCATGGTCATGTTACGAAATGCTGCCTATGGTCATGTTACTAAATGCTGCCCATGGTCATGTTACTAAATGCTGCCTTTGGTGATGTTCCGAATGCTGCCTATGGTCATGTTACTAAATGCTGCCCATGGTCATGTTACTAAATACTGCCCATGGTCATGTTACTAAATGCTGCCCATGGTCATGTTACGAAATGCTGCCTATGGTCATGTTACTAAATGCTGCCTATGGTCATGTTACTAAATGCTGCCTATGGTCATGTTACTAAATGCTGCCCATGGTCATGTTACTAAATGCTGCCTATGGTCATGTTATGAAATGCTGCCTATGGTCATGTTAATAAATGCTGCCCATGGTCATTTACGTAATGCTGCCTATGGTCATGTTACGAAATGCTGCCCATGGCCATGTTACTAAACACTGCCCATGGTCATGTTACTAAATGCTGCCTATAGTCATGTTACTAAATGATGCCCATGGTCATAGTACTAAATGCTGCCTATGGTCATGTTACAAAATGCTGCCCATGGTCATGTTACTAAATGCTGCCCATGGTCATGTTATGAAATGCTGCCTATGGTCATGTTACTAAAATTCCGCCTATGGTCATGTTACTAAATGCTGCCCATGGTCATGTTACTAAATGCTGCCTTTGGTGATGTTACGAATGCTGCCTATGGTCATGTTACTAAATGCTGCCCATGGTCATGTTACTAAATGCTGCCTATGGTCATGTTACTAAATGCTGCCCATGGTCATGTTATAAATGCTGCCCATGGTCATGTTACTAAATGCTGCCTATGGTCATGTTACAAATGCTGCCCATGGTCATGTTACTAAAATTCTGCCTTTGGTCATGTTTCGAAATGCTGCCTATGGTCATGTTACTAAATGCTGCCTATGGTCATGCTACTAGATGCTGCCTATGGTCATGTTACTAAATGCTGCCTATGGTCATGTTACTAAATGCCGCCTATGGTCATGTTACGAAATGCTGCCTATGGTCATGTTACTAAATGCTGCCTATGGTCATGTTACTAAATGCTGCCTATGGTCATGTTACTAAATGCTGCCCATGGTCATGTTAATAAAATGCTGCCTATGGTCATGTTACAAATGCCGCCCATGGTCGTCAGACCAGTTAGCGAAAAATGCTGCCCATGGTCATGTTACAAATTTACTGCCCATGGTCGTGTTACTAAAATGCTGCCCATGGTCATGTTACCAAAATCTGCCCATGGTCCGTTACTAAAACCTACTGCCTATGGTCATATTACAAAATGCCGCCCATGGTCATGTTTTTCACTAAATCTCTGCCCATGGTCATGTTACTAAATGCCAACCATGGTCATGTTACTAAATGCTGCCCATGGTCATGTTACTAAATGCTGCCCATGGTCATGTTACTCATTACAATGCTGCCCATGGTCATGTTACTAAATGCCACCCATGCGTCATGTTACTAAATGCTGCCCATATAGTCATGTTACTAAATTCCGCCCATGGTCATATTCCGTTTAACAAATGCTGCCTATGGTCATGTTACTAAATGCTGCCCATGGTCATGTTACTAAATGCTGCCCATGGTCATGTTACTAAATGCTGCCTATGGTCATGTTACTAAATGCTGCCCATGGTCATGTTACTAAATGCTGCCTATGGTCATGTTACAAAATGCTGCCTATGGTCATGTTACTTAAATGCTGCCCACGGTCATGTTACTAAATGCTGCCTATGGTCATGTTACAAATGCTGCCTATGTTAAAAAATGGTTTGGTCATATTCTGCTATGCTGCCCATGGTCATGTTACAAAATGCTGCCCATGGTCATGTTACTAAATGCTGCCTATGGTCATGTTACTAAATGGTTCCCATGGTCATGTTACTAAATGCTGCCTATGGTCATGTTTACTAAATGCTGCCTATGGTCATGTTAAAAAAATGCTGCCTATGGTCATGTTATTAAATGCTGCCCATGGTCATGTTAAAAAAATTCCCATGGTCAAATGGTTATTAAATGTTGCCCATGGTCATGTTACTAAATGCTGCCTATGGTCATGTTTCTTACTGCACTATGCTGCCTATGGTCATGTTACTAAATTACTGCCTTTGGTCATGTTACTAAATGCTGCCTATGGTCATGTTACGAAATGCTGCCCCATGGTCATGTTACTAAATGCTGCCCATGGTCATATTCTGAAATGCTGCCCATGGTCATGTTACGAAATGCTGCCCATGGTCATGTTACTAAATGCTGCCCTATGGTCATATTACTAAATGCTGCCCATGGTCATGTTATTAAATGCTGCCTATGGTCATGTTACTAAATGCTGCCATGGTCATGTTACAAAATGCTGCCATGGTCATGTTTACTAAATGCTGCCTATGGTCATGTTTACTAAATGCTGCCTATGGTCATGTTACAAAATGCTGCCCATGGTCATTTACTAAATGCTGCCCATGGTCATGTTACTAAATTCCGCCTATGGTCATGTTATTAAATGCTGCCATGGTCATGTTACTAAATGCTTCCCATGGTCATGTTCACTAAATGCTGCCCATGGTCATGTTACTAAATGCTGCCCATGGTCATGTTATTACGAAATGCTGCCTATGGTCATGTTACAAAATGCTGCCCATGGTCATGTTGTGAAATGCTGCCTATGGTCATGTTATTAGAAATGCTGCCTATGGTCATGTTACTAAATGCTGCCTATGGTCATGTTACAATGCTTATGGTCATAAATGCTGCCCATGGTCATGTTACTAAATGCTGCCCATGGTCATGTTACTAAATGCTGCCCATGGTCATGTTACTAAATGCTGGTCATGGTCATTAAATGCCGCCTATGGTCATGTTACTAAATGCTGCCCATGGTCATGTTAAAAATTTGCCTGTTGGTCATGTTACTAAATGCTGCCCATGGTCATGTTACTAAATGCTGCCTATGGTCATGTTACAAAATGCTGCCCATGGTCATGTTACTAAATGCTGCCTATGGTCATGTTACTAAATGCTGCCTATGGTCATGTTACTAAATGCTGCCTTTGGTCATGTTACGAAATGCTGCCTATGGTCATGTTACTAAATGCTGCCCATGGTCATGTTACTAAATGCTGCCTATGGTCATATTACTAAAATGCTGCCTATGGTCATGTTACTAAATGCTGCCTATGGTCATGTTACTAAATGCTGCCTATGGTCATGTTACTAAATGCTGCCTATGGTCATGTTACTAAAATTCTGCCCATGGTCATGTTACTAAATGCTGCCTATGGTCATGTTATTAAATGCTGCCTATGGTCATGTTACTAAATGCTGCCTTTGGTCATGTTACCTAATGCTGCCTATGGTCATATTTACTAAATGCTGCCTATGGTCATTTACCAAATGCTGCCTATGGTCATGTTACTAAATGCTGCCTATGGTCATGTTACTTAAATGCTTAACATGGTCATGTTATTTAATAAAAGCTGCCCATGGTCATGTTACTAAATTCTGCCTATGGTCATGTTACTAAATGCTGCCTATGGTCATGTTACTAAATGCTGCCCATGGTCATGTTCTTTAATGCTGCCTATGGTCATGTTACCCCATTAAATGCTGCCTATGGTCATGTTACTAAATGCTAATATGGTCATGTTACTTGAAATGCTGCCTATGGTCATGTTACCCGATGCTTCCATGGTCATGTTACTAAATGCTGCCCTATGGTCATGTTAATAAATTCTGCCTATGGTCATGTTACTAAATTCTTCCTATGGTCATGTTACATAAATGCTGCCTATGGTCATATTACATCATGCTGCCTATAGTCATGTTAACAAATTCTGCTAAATGGTCATGTTACTAAATGCTGCCCATGGTCATGTTACTAAATGCTGCCCATGGTCATGTTACTAAATGCTGCCTATGGTCATGTTACTAAATGCTGCCTATGGTCATGTTAATTAAATGCTGCCTATGGTCATGTTACTAAATGCTGCCCATGGTCATGTTACGAAATGCTGCCTATGGTCATGTTACTAAATGCTGCCCATGGTCATGTTCTGAAAATGCTGCCTATGGTCATGTTACAAATGCCCCTATGGTCATGTTACTAAATTCTGCCCATGGTCATATACTAAATGCTGCCCATGGTCATGTTACAAAATGCTGCCCATGGTCATGTTACTAAATGCTGCCCATGGTCATGTTACCAAATGCTGCCCATGGTCATGTTATTAAAATGCTGCCCATGGTCATGTTACTAAAATGCTGCCTATGGTCATGTTACAAATGCTGCCCATGGTCATGTTACTAAATGCTGCCCATGGTCATGTTATGAAATGCTGCCCATGGTCATGTTTCTAAATGCTGCCCATAGTCATGTTACTAAATGCTGCCTTTGGTCATGTTACTAAATGCTGCCTATGGTCATGTTACTAAATGCTGCCCATGGTCATGTTACTAAATGCTGCCTATGGTCATGTTACTAAATGCTGCCTATGGTCATGTTACTAAATGCTGCCATGGTCATGTTGTTACTAAATGCTGCCTATGGTCATGTTACTAAATGCTGCCCATGGTCATGTTACTAAATGCTGCCCATGGTCATGTTACTAAATACTGCCTATGCCATGTTGGTCATGGTCATTTACTAAATGCTGCCTATGGTCATGTTACAAAATGCTGCCCATGGTCATGTTCACTAAATGCTGCCCATGGTCATATTCTGAAATGCTGCCCATGGTCATATTTTAAAAATACTTCCATGGTCATGTTACTAAATGGCCCATGGTCATGTTACTAAATGCTGCCCATGGTCATGTTATTAAATGCTGCCCATGGTCATGTTACTAAATGCTGCCCATGGTCATGTTACTAAATGCTGCCTATGGTCATGTTACTAAATGCTGCCCATGGTCATATTCAAAAATTCTGCCCAAATGCTGCCTATGGTCATGTTACTAAATGCTGCCCATGGTCATGTTAAAATTCTGCCTATGGTCATGTTACTAAATGCTGCCTATGGTCATGCTGCCCATGGTCTATGGTCATGTTACTAAATGCTGCCTATGGTCATGTTACTAAATGCCTATGCCTTTGGTCATGGTCGTATTGCTGCCCATGGTCATGTTACAAAATGGTCATGTTACTAAATTTACTAAATGCTGGTCATGTTACAAAATGCTGCCTATGGTCATGTTAACTAAATGCTGCCTATGGTCATGTTACTAAATGCTGCCTATGGTCATGTTATTAAATGGTCATGCTGCCCATGGTCATGTTACTAAATGCTGCCTATGGTCATGTTACTAAATTCTGCCTATGGTCATGTTATAAATTCTGCCTTGGTCATGTTGCCTAAATGCTTCCATGGTCATGTTTTTAAATGCTGCCTATGGTCATGTTACTAAATGCTGCCTATATCATGTTACTAAATGCCGCCTATGGTCATGTTACTAAATGCTGCCTGGTGGTCATGTAAAATGCTGCCTATGGTCATGTTACTAAATGCTGCCATGGTCATGTTTCTAAATGCTGCCTCATGGTCATGTTACTAAATGCTGCCCATGGTCATGTTCTAAATGCTGCCCATGGTCATGTTACTAAATGCATGCCCATGGTCATGTTACTAAATGCTGCCCATGGTCATTTACGAAATGCTGCCCATGGTCATGTTACTAAAATGCTGCCTATGGTCGTGTTACTAAATGCTGCCTATGGTCATGTTACTAAATGCTGCCCATGGTCATGTTACTAAAATGCCCATGGTCATGTTACTAAATGCTGCCCATGGTCATGTTACAAATGCTGCCCATGGTCATGTTCTCAAATTCTGCCCATGGTCATGTTATGTTCATTATAAATGCTGCCTTTGGTCATGTTAATGCTGCCTATGGTCATGTTACTAAATGCTGCCCATGGTCATGTTATTAAATGCTGCCTATGGTCATGTTACTAAATGCTGCCTATGGTCATGTTCAAATGCTGCCCATGGTCATAAATATGCCTAATGCCCATGGTCATAAAATGCTGCCCATGGTCATGTTACTAAATGCTGCCTATGGTCATGTTTTTAAATGGTCATGGTAATGTTAAATGCTGCCCATGGTCATGTTACTAAATGCCTATGGTCATGTTAATAAATGCTACCATGGTCATGTTACAAAATGCTGCCCATGGTCATTCAAAATAAAAAATGCTGCCTATGGTCATGTTACAAAAATGCTGCCTATGGTCATGTTACTAAATGCTGCCCATGGTCATGTTACACAAAATGCTGCCCATGGTCATGTTACTAAATTCTGCCTATGGTCATGTTACAAATGCTGCCCATGGTCATGTTACTAAATGCCGCCCATGGTCATGTTATTCTGAATGCTGCCCATGGTCATGTTACTAAATGCTGCCCATGGTCATGTTCACTAAATGCTGCCTTCTTACCATGTTACTAAATGCTGCCTATGGTCATGTTACAAAATGCTGCCCATGGTCATGGTACTAAATGCTGCCTATGGTCATGCTACTAAATTCCTGCCTATGGTCATGTTACTAAATGCTGCATATGGTCATGTTACGAAATGCTGCCTACAGTCATGTTACTAAATGCTGCCTATGGTCATGTTATGAAATGCTGCCTATAGTCATGTTTCTAAATGCTGGTGATGTTACGAATGCTGCCTATGGTCATGTTACTACATGCTGCCTATGGTCATGTTACGAAATTCTGCCTATGGTCATGTTATGAAATGCTACCTAGGGTCATGTTACTAAATGCTGCCCACGGTCATGTTACGAAATGCTGCCTATGGTCATGTTACTAAATGCTGCCCATGGTCATGTTACTAAATGCTGCCCATGGTCATGTTACTAAATGCTGCCCATGGTCATGTTGATAAATTTTGCCTATGGTCATGTTACTAAATGCTGCCCATGGTCATGTTACTAAATGCTGCCTATGGTCATGTTTACTAAATGCTGCCTATGGTCATGTTACGAAAATGCTGCCTTGGTCATGTTATCAATGTTAAATGCTCATGTTATGGTCATGTTACAAAAATGCTGCCTTATGGTCATGTTGCACTAATGCTGCCTTTGGTCATGTTACTAAATGCCGCCTATGGTCATGTTACAAAATGCTGCCCATGGTCATGTTACTAAATGCTGCCTATGGTCATGTTACGAAATGCTGCCTATGGTCATGTTACAAATGCTGCCCATGGTCATGTTACTAAATGCTGCCTATGGTCATGTTACTAAATGCTGCCCATGGTCATTTTACGTAATGCTGCCCATGGTCATGTTACAAATGCTGCCTATGGTCATGTTAAAATTCCGCCCATGGTCATTTTTACGTAATGCTGCCTTATGGTCATATTCTTAAATGCTGCCCATGGTCATGTTAATAAATGCTGCCCATGGTCATGTTACTAAATGCTGCCCATGGTCATGTTACTAAATGCTGCCTATGGTCATGTTACTAAATGCTGCCCATGGTCATGTTGGTCCAAAATGCTGCCTATGGTCATGTTACTAAATGCTGCCCATGGTCATGTTACAAAATGCTGCCTATGGTCATGTTACTAAATGCTGCCCATGGTCATGTTACAAATGCTGCCCATGGTCATGTTACTAAATGCTGCCCATGGTCATGTTACTAAATGCTGCCCATGGTCATGTTACTAAATGCTGCCTATGGTCATGTTATGGTCAAACCTGCCCATGGTCATGTTACTAAATGCTGCCTATGGTCATGTTACTAAATGCTGCCCATGGTCATGTTACTAAATGCTGCATGCCTATGGTCATGTTACTAAATGCTGCCTATGGTCATGTTACTAAATGCTGCCTATGGTCATGTTACTAAATGCTGCCTATGGTCATGTTACTAAATGCTGCCTATGGTCATGTTCCTAAATGCTGCCTATGGTCATGTTACTAAAATGCTGCCCATGGTCAGGTTACTAAATGCCTATGGTCATGTTACAAATGCTGCATGGTCATGTTACTAAATGCTTCCTATGGTCATGTTACTAAATGCTGCCTTTGGTCATGTTACTAAATGCTGCCTATGGTCATGTTACTAAATGCTGCCCATGGTCATGCTTACTAAATGCTATGCCTATGGTCATGTTACTAAATGCTGCCTATGGTCATGTTACTAAATGCTGCCCATGGTCATGTTACTAAATGCTGCCCATGGTCATGTTACTAAATGCTGCCTATGGTCATGTTACTAAATGCTGCCTTTGGTCCCTGCCTGGTCATGTTACTAAATGCTGCCTATGGTCATTTTACTATGCTGCCCATGGTCATATTACTAAATGCTGCCCATGGTCATGTTCAAAATGCTGCCATGGTCATGTTACTAAATGCTGCCCATGGTCATTATGCTAAATGCTGCCTATATGGTCATGTTACTAAATGCTGCCCATGGTCATGTTACTAAATGCTGCCCATGGTCATGTTACTAAATGCTGCCTATGGTCATGTTACTAAATGCTGCCTATGGTCATGTTAAAAATGCTGCCTATGGTCATGTTACTAAATGCTGCCCATGGTCATGTTACTAAATGCTGCCTATGGTCATGTTACTAAATGCTGCCTATGGTCATGTTACTAAATGCTGCCCATGGTCATGTTATGAAATGCTGCCTATGGTCATGTTACTAAATGCTGCCCATGGTCATGTTACTAAATTCTGCTCCTTGGTCATGTTAATAAATTCCACCAATGGTCATGTTACTAAAAAAATGCCTATGGTCATGTTAATAAATGCTGCCCATGGTCATGTTACTAAATGCTGCCTATGGTCATGTTACTAAATGCTGCCTATGGTCATGTTACTAAATGCTGCCTATGGTCATGTTACTAAATGCTGCCTATGGTCATGTTACTAAATTCCGCCTATGGTCATGTTACTAAATGCTGCCTATGGTCATGTTACTAAATGCTGCCTATGGTCATGTTACTAAATGCTGCCCATGGTCATGTTACTAAATGCTGCCTATGGTCATGTTACTAAATGCTTCCTATGGTCATGTTACTAAATTCTGCCTATGGTCATGTTACTAAATTCTGCCTATGGTCATGTTACTAAATTCCGCCTATGGTCATGTTACTAAATGCTGCCATGGTCATGTTACAAAATGCTGCCTATGGTCATGTTACTAAATTCTGCCTATGGTCATGTTACAAAATGCTGCCCTTGGTCATGTTAATAAATGCTGCCAATGGTCATGTTGTTAAATGCTGCCTATGGTCATGTTAATAAAAGCTGCCTATGGTCATTGTACTAAATGCTGCCTATGGTCATGTTACTAAATGCTGCCTATGGTCATGTTACTAAATGCTGCCCATGGTCATGTTACTAAATGCTGCCCATGGTCATGTTACTAAATGCTGCCCTATGGTCATGTTACTAAATGCTGCCTATGGTCATGTTACTAAATGCTGCCCATGGTCATGTTATGAAATGCTGCCTATAGTCATGTTATTAAATGCTGCCCATGGTCATGTTACTAAATGCTGCCCTTGGTCATGTTACAAAATGCTGCCTATGGTCATGTTACTAAATGCTGCCCATGGTCATTTACGTAATGCTGCCTATGATCATGTTACAAAATGCTGCCTATGGTCATGCTACTAAATGCTGCCTATGGTCATGTTACTAAATGCTGCCCATGGTCATGTTATGAAATGCTGCCCATAGTGATGTTAATAAATGCTGCCTTTGGTCATGTTACAAAATGCTGCCTATGGTCATGTTACTAAATGCTGCCCATGGTCATTTACGTAATGCTGCCCATGGTCATGATACGAAATGCTGCCCATGGTCATGTTACTAAATGCTGCCCATGGTCATGTTACGAAATGCTGCCCATGGTCATGTTGAGAAATGCTGCCCATGGTCATGTTACTAAATGCTGCCCATGGTCATGTTACATGTGCTGCCCATGGTCATGTTACTAAATGCTGCCCATGGTCATGTTGCTAAATGCTGCCCATGGTCATGTTCCTAAATGCTGCACATGGTCATGTTACTAAATGCTGCCTATGGTCATGTTATGAAATGCTGCCCATGGTCATGTTACTAAATGCTGCCCATGGTCATGTTACGAAATGCTGCCTATGGTCATGTTATGAAATGCTGCATATGGTCATGTTACTAAATGCTGCCCATGGTCATGTTACTAAATGCTGCCTATGGTCATGTTACTAAATGCTGCCTATGGTCATGTTACTAAATGCTGCCTATGGTCATGTTACTAAATGCTGCCCCATGGTCATGTTACTAAATGCTGCCAGCGGTCATGTTACTAAATGCCTATGGTCATGTTACTAAATGCTGCCTATGGTCATGTTACTAAATGCTGCCTATGGTCATGTTACTAAATGCTGCCTATAGTCATGCTACTAAATGCTGCCCATGGTCATGTTCCTAAATGCTGCACATGGTCATGTTACAAAATGCTTCCCATGGTCAGGTTACTAAATGCTGCCTATGGTCATGTTACTAAATGCTGCTCTTGGTCATGTTACGAAATGCTGCCTATGGTCATTTTATGAAATGCTGCCTATGGTCATGTCACTAAATTCTGCCCATGGTCATGTTACGAAATGCTGCCTATGGTCATGTTACTAAATTCTGCCTATGGTCATGTTACGAAATGCTGCCCATGGTCATGTTACAAAATGCTGCCTATGGTCATGCTACTAAATGCTGCCTATGGTCATGTTACTAAATGCTGCCCATGGTCATGTTTTGAAATGCTGCCTATGGTCATGTTATTAAATGCTGCCCATATAATGATGTTACTAAATGCTGCCTTTGGTCTTGTTACTAAATGCTGCATATGGTCATGTTATTAAATGCTGCGCCATGGTCATTTACTAAATTCTGCCTACGGTCATGTTACAAATGCTGCCTATGGTCATGTTCTGAAATACTGCCCATGGTCATGTTCG